>JAZFAU010000220.1:335000-624321 GCA_037178615.1 Dione vanillae | reverse complement strand
TTCTCATCAGTGCCCACCTCATTACAAAATATTGAGAGCGGACGCTCATTTTGCCCTATTTCTACGCCTAAGTAAGCCAAGGTGGCGTCATATAACAATTTTAGGTAAAAATCTAATTATCTTCACCTACTAGGTTTTATTACATCACAGCCGTAAAATTCCATCATACCAATTAGAGCGGAAGTGTTGCCAGCTTTAGTCACTTATTAAATTGTCTAGGATAGGTCAGGCTAATGGCCTCGCAAAACAATTTGGGTCACTAGCGTGCACTGGAGGTACAGGTGTAACTTAGTTTGTTCGTCCTACATGAGGTCTTCAATTAGTGCGAGTCAATTAGTTAGTGGACAAGTTTGTTATCTTTTGATGCTTTCAGAGAAAATAGGGTATGAAGTAAAAGAGAGTTTTTTCTTTTATATAATAAAGCAATAGTGCTATATTATAAGCAGAATATAGAATTATTAAAAGCATATTACTTTTTAGCCGAAACGGTAAACATATATATAAAATAGGAGCTATTAAAAATTTTAATATACGCTATTGCTTAAAATGATATGTCAGTTAGTATATTAGGTTGAGATTCTCTTCAGCGTCCTGAGTCTAGTAGTAAGACCCTGGAAACTACTGCGAATAAAATCAAAAGGGAAGTGCAACTAACACGAAATAGCAAATATTAAATAAAAAAAAATATTTCCTTAAACGGTTCCAGAAAAGGTAACTCGAGTGAGTACGTTAGAAAATCTATTTTCTACGTTAAACGATTCTAATCGTTCGTTGAGTTCAGTGTTCACTTGTTCGGAAAGACTTGTATGTCGTTAGAGGTAAGGGTTAGTTACGGTTCACTTATTTCTAGTAGATTTACGTCTAGTGGAGTCTATTTCGTTAAAAGCTCTTTGGAGAGATGTCCTTTTATATATATATATATATATATATATATATATATATATATATATATATATATATATATATATATATATATATATATATATATATATATATATATATATATATATATATATATATATATGTTATATATATTTATATTAATATATTATATAAAATATATATATATATATATATATATATATATATATATATATATATATATATATATATATATATATATATATATATATATATATATATATATATATATATATATATATATATATATATATATATATATATATATATATATATATATATATATATATATATATATATATATATATATATATATATTTTTTTTTTTTTCAAAATATTACTATGTTATACGAAAGATTGAGGACCGAGGGTCTAACATATATGTATATGTAAATTATTTTTCGTAAAAGCCAGAGAGCGGAGAGTAATATATACAGAATAAGAATATACTTAAAGTTTTCATTTAAATACATTTTATTAGTAAAACGACGAATACTTATTTAACTTAATTAAAACTTACAAATTGATCTTGAATTAATTTAATATGCCTATTGGAATATATTACGAGTTACAACTATAGAGAATTTCCATTATTCAAGCGAAAGTTACGCTCTTTGAAAGCACTTGTGAAATTTTCCACAGCGCGAGTAATAAGCGGAGATTGATTTTAAATATACTAATAATTTTTACTTTCTTGTATAAGAGTCTATGTTAACTATTTTAAAAACAAATTTTGTTAATATTATGTAAAAACTGGGATATTTACTATATTTTTTATGTTCACGTTTTATTCCGCATATAGCAGGGTAGGCAGAGGGAATACAGGAACCGTAAAAATCTAGTGTCTAGATTCTCTGTTATCCACTTTCCACTTTTCAAGGCATTGCGTATTGCGTGGCGGAACTCAACGCCGCGCATCCCTATTTGCCAGAACGAAGAAAATGGCAATAAAATAATCCATCCACCCCGAGTGGAAATCGAACTCATAAACCGTCGCGCTTACAGACAGACGTAGCGCCTCTCTCTCAATTTTTCAGACGGTTTCCATAAATTCAAAAGGTTAAAAGTCTTTACCATTTGTTAGATGCTTTATTACATAATTAGTATTAATTTTCAAAACTATGCAAAATTTTTTATTAATATTTTTTATTCTACTTAACTAAGCCTCACCAAGACTGTTGACTTATAATATCGTTCCCAATAGAAATTTTCAAGACCCGCTTGCGCTTGTAACTTGTACTTGTGTTGTATTGCTTCAGGCGCAGACCAACTTACCCGACAAATTAACGGAATTTGTAATTTCACGTACGGGTATGTAAGTGACGTTCCACACAATAGAGTAGTTAGTATGAAGTTTCTTATTGTATCAAAATGTATTATATAGCTCATTAGTAATTCATTCATTGAGAACCGTTGTGGCGTAGAGGCGTAGCGTGTGCCCGTAAAAGTGACAGTTTGTAGATCCGATTCCCATTAGGGAAAGATGAATTTTTTAATTTCTAAATTTTTAAATCTTCGCTCTGGCAACTAGGGAAAACGTAGTATTGAGTTTCGCCACTCAATATTCACAATGTCTCGAAAAAAGGCGGAAAGCGGGGAACAGAGTGTCTTAATACTAGGTTCCCACTGCCTTTCCTGCTATGTGCAGGATAAATTCATAGTTGGATATACTATGTACACTACGCAGAAGATCGTGGGTTCGATAGTTCCTTTTTTTGGCATCAAGACATGCAGCGTTGGGTTCCACCAACTAACATACAAATTTCAAGAGTACAAAGCGGAAAGTGGGACAGAAACGGAGTGTCTTATCACTAGGTTTCCATAAACTGCTAGATGTTTTAAACAACGTAATGATCGATCAGTCTATTTTTAACACGAATTTATAACATCGACTATATAGTAAAATATATATATGGCTTAAACCATATATAAACGACAATAAAAGCCTCACATTAAAAAAATACTAAGTCCAAACATTTAAATATTTTTTAATACCATTCATTTTCTTTTAATTTTAAGCTCATAATAATTTAATCTAAACTCCAAACAATTTTCGATAAAAAATAGATGCTTGATTACAATCCCAAGCTTTAGAATTAATTTTGCTATTTATTCCTTCTTTTGAACAGTATCATTAAAATGGTTTAACAGATGGCATTTACAAAGACCCTTTTATATTCATTACAATGCTTGAAATGTTTAAATAAAATGTTTAAAATGTTTAAATGTTTAAAAAATGTCACATATTCACGTTAACTGGTAGTTAAAATTAAAAATTAACAAAGAAAATCTAATACCGCAATATATCTTCAGTCAGGTAGAAAACCTAAGGCAAAATTCTTTCTTACCAGAGATGAGTAGTTACAGTAATGACGTAACTTATGATCTAAGTAATGACGTAATCAAGCTACGTTTTATCTAACCCTTTCAAATCTTTTACAATAAGTAAAGCCTCAGTAATCTCAAAAATCATTTCAGCTCAAAAAGTCGGTGAGAAACTCAACAGATGGTTGTTAAAAATAAAGGTTTATTTTAATATTTTTACCGTACGAAAAACTTTGTGTGATTTTCAACAATAATTCATTTTATATGGCATATAACTTCTTTACTCTTCCATATTTTATACGATTCTTTAGAACAAAAAGCTTTGTTTCAATGTTAAATTCAAATGTATATTCTTTTACTTCGAATGTGAATTTTATCGTGCTTTTAAAATAAATACTGGGCGTATAAAATTTTAACCGTTTTCACGTAAAATATAACAAAATTGGTAGTAAAATATAAAAATTTTAATATTTTTAAAATGTTATACACAAAGTAAGAAAAAATATGATTGAACGTAGCCAGACTCGAACCTGCGCTATCCTAAAGTCTAAATTTCCCTTTATTGCGCCATATTTTCGACAGAATAGTTAAGATTAAATCTTACTTACATACGTGTTTTACATCGCTACGTCCAAGTGAAATTGTACTTAACTTAATTGAACCCACGACCCTTACCTAATAATAGAATTCAATAAACATGAACTCCAACTAGCCTTTATTATCTTCATGCTTGTTATATAACTTGGCTCTCTAACAACCAAGAAACAGTACTAGCATTTCGTCTTTGACTTACAGTTTGTGTTTTCAACTATGGAAATTGTAGAAGCAGTCTCATTAGTGTACATTAGAATATTTGTACGGATAGTAGCTGGAGCTTTTACAGCCTCATGGTACAGAAGGAATAGATGCAACGGTTATAGGTTCAACTTCCAATTTGGGGTATGCGATATAATGTGAAGAGATGGTTATTTAGAATTGGGTAAGGTTGGAGAAAACGCTCATTTTTAGAATGAAAATCGACAAAAGATAGAAAACGGAGTGCAACATTAAATTATTTCTAGTTTATTAATATAAAACCTAGAGAATCTAAACAGTTGTAGAAATGGCCTCATTACTGTATATTGGAACGTTTGCAAACCGTGGCTTCAAAGTAAATTGCTACATTCATATGTAAAGAGACAAACAATGGGTGGAAATGATGGGTGGCTTCAGTCTTGAATTCACGGCTTTGATTGAGCGAATGGAATGGAAATCTAAGGTTGAAATTTTCGTTTGACTTTGAGGCTAGTAATTTTGCAAACCAAGTTGGATTTGATGTTGAATTTGCTTTGGAAATATCGATATAAGGAATCGTTTGCATTTCACGAGATTATCGTGGGAAGGCGTAATTAATAACAGTATAATAAACGTTTATTGAATGATTTTTTATTTGAAAAATTATAAATCGTGAATGGTATACTATATTTTATATGTAGATGATCAGGTAAAGTGGAGAACGCTTAGTCGAAAGGCAGACACTAGCAAAAAAAGGCTGGTATTAAATCCAGATAGAAGAAGAAGCTATAGTACCTATATTTTATATATAAAATATTGTTATTTTTTCATGAAATTTCACTCTCTCACATAAAATTTGTATGAAGATATCCAAGAAGTAAAGATAATCATAAATTAGTTCACTGCTTTTCTATATCTGTTCTGTAAATTGACAAAGTAAAGTGTTTAGTTTATAATATTTTTTTATTTTTTGCTACGAAATTTGTAATTAAAACAAGTTTTCACAAAAAATAATATTTTTACTAAGTATACAAATACTTAAACTTATACAAAAAACAATTCATTGCTACGTTTTATTTTTGATCCAAATTCAGAATCGAGATTCAACTATTTCAGGACATCAAAAGCGTCGATAAATCCCACTGTCGAAGCACCCCTGTCTGTGTTTGCTCACGTACGACCAAATCTAATAAAACTTGTCGTTTAGTTCATAATTAAATAGTGTTGATTTTAATTCAATAGACCCTATGATATATGAGATCTACTATTTTAGTATATTAGTTATTTCAAATGGAAATTTGGTTATCGTCATTGAAAATGTGATATTTTCAGGTTTCAAAATTTTAATATTATGGAAGTTTTTTGGTTAAAGCGCTAATCTCGGATACTTCTTCTTAGGTTTGAGGCAATAACTTTAGCGAACAGGTGGAATTAAATTGTTTGAAGTTCAAAAAATGAAGTATGTAACTTTTTACTATGAATAAAATTATTTGAGTTTGACTTACGATTTTACTATAGGTTGAAATTGAAAAATTATAACTATTAGTGACTGTTAGATAATCCATTTTTTGGAGGAAGCAAAACATACGAATACGTTAGGAGGGATAATGGTTACGCTATATCCCACTGTACTGGTAACACAGAGTATTGTCAGAACATTTAGTTATTATATCAATGCTGGCATGAAATTAATATTCCAATTTTAACTTTTCTCTATCTTGATATTGATTATTTTCCAGATATTTACATTTAAAATACAGAAGAAAAATTGTTTCTTTTTAATCAAACAATTGTTAAAGTGATTTTGTTCTTGACGTTCAAAAAATGAATAATGTATTCTTATTTTGAATAAAATTATTTGAATTTCAATTTGAATTCAAAGAAAGCCTAACGGCTCATTTCACCTGCTGATAAAGTTCCAGATAGGTAATACGTTGCTCACCTGGTAGATATAAAACATAGGAATATATAGCGATAAATATACCTATACCTATACCTTTATCTGATAGACAGTATTATCACCACATGAATATATGAATCTTTATACGTAACCAGTGTAATTGGTCCTTAGGGCGTAAACACATTATCAATAGTACTTACTAATAAAATCCTTGATGGCTTGAGAGCCAGAGTCGAGTATATCCGTGGGATTAATCCTAATCTTGCAGTGCTTGACGAATGGCATCTCGGGCAGTTTCTGCCACTCCCCGCCGCCGGTCGAGCAGTGAATGTCAATGGAAATCGAATTCTCATATGCGCGTATGACACGCTGCACTTCGTTTTCTTGGTAAGCGTCAGTAAAGTCTGCGAGGGAAAATGTCCCATCCTGTGGAAGAAATTTTATAATTAGTTGTTTTTATTAATTGTATATATTTTTCGGGGAACGAGTTCAAATTTGTTTAATTAGTATGAATATTTTTTTTTAGCTTCACGCTTTATCCCGCACATGGCAGAGTAGGCAGAGGGAACTGTAGGAACCATATGAGTACTACCTGAGTACCTACTGTTAAGACACTGCGTTGCTTAGTTTCTGCTTTCTCCGTCCCCGCTTTCCGCCGTTTTTTGAGGTATTGCATGGTGTTGAGCGGCGAAACTTAGCGCCACACTTTGTCTAGTTTCCAAAGCGAAGAAAATGGAAATAAAAAAATCCATCTTCCCCGAGTGGGAATCGAACCCACAAACCGTCGCGTTTACCGGCAGAACCTAAGCCTTTGCGCAATATATTCTGATATTTTATTAGTATGTTTAATTGCCTTTCGCATAGAATAATACTTTAAAATAAGAAAAGCAGAATTTAAGAAAGTAGTGTAAAAACACTATTAAACGATTTTTAACAATATAATAGAAATAACGACTTGGTTGACTAATTTAGAGTCCAGTCTTAAAATATTTTATCTTTTTTATCAATTTTAAGCCATTGCGTGTTACGTAGAAAAATGTTTATAATTTTTTTTATATAGGAAATATTTATAAATAACACAATACAATATATACATATGTATATCTTCATTTACTGATCGTTACTTGCAACGTTTCTCTGCAGCTTGTCAAAATACCCTAACATACTTTACTTCTTTAGAAAGCTGAAGACATGCAAATGTTCTCTTTATAAAGATAAAGACTGCTTTTTAAATAATTTATATGCAGGTTTGGTTTTTTACAGTTTTTACGTTTCCATAGTTATAATTATATATTTAGTTTTATATATAACCTACTTGTATATACATATATGTTATCTCAATACTGGTAAAATATAATTAATTATAATATAAAAAAAATATGTTAAAATTGCGCAATTCTAATTATTTCATACTTTAAAAAATGTTAGAATGATAATGAAGAGAGAATGTTTTAGCAAATCAGAGGTAACAATTGTAGCTGGAAATATTTTCACGTCAGACATTACATACATATTCAGGGAAATTTGAATGAATTTACTAATAGAGTAAAATTCTTGTACTTTTACTGTTACAATATTAAATGAAGTCATCGTAGCACAGTGGAACAGTGTCTGACAGTCAATATGACTATTGTAGGTTCAGTTTCCGTGAAGGAAAATTAATAACTTATTTTTATTTTTCTTGGTCTCAGTCTTAAGTGTCTTAGTCTTAAGTGTCTCAACACTGAGTTCAGTCTTTCTGTATATAAAATTTATACAAGATTAGAATGGATATTATTACAAATGATTGTTATTAAGAGGAATTTAAATTTAAAAATAATTATAATATTTTATGTAAATTCGGAATAATAAATAAATTATACTAGAAAGTTCGCATTTGTTTAAAATAATAAAATACAAATTAAGATGAGGAGGTATATAAAGAGGCTGTTATGGTACAGTGTGACTACACTTAACTGTAAATAAGACAGTAGTGTCTTCGATTCCCGTAATAAACAAATAATATATATATATATATATATATATATATAAATTCAGTCACGTAAATGTTTCAGAAATCGACTGAAAAGGTGTCTTCATACTAAATTCCTGCTGTTTGTTCAGTTGTGGGTAAAAAAGCGTAAAGCCATGTTTTTATGATGGCAAATAACATTATGTTAGATTAGGGACCAAGGATGGAGGAAAACGTGCAGTAATCCTTAGAGTATATACTATTAGAATAAATTTGAGGCCTCAATAATAATAAATACTGTTAAGCTTAGATCTTTTTTTGAACTTTTTATTTCGTTATTTTTCAACTGAGTATTGCGTTATTTTAAATGCAAGTAGAAATATTCTACGTTAATATTATTAATGTTGCAATAAATAAAAAAAATGTAAATATAAATTAGTGTCTCGACATTCCGTTCTTTGATTTTCGCTTAAATATGAGATATGCAATTTGTGTGGCGCAAACTGACATTGCCATAGTAAAATATTCCATTCTCCGTCTCTCGCACTACATATCTTTTTTACTGACTAAAAATATAACTACTTTACTTACCGGTTACTTTTTGTAACCAAAAAACATAACTGAAGCCTTAAATGGCACTTAATTAAGTAATATCTAAATAAAACTCAAGAATAAAGACATTCTATTTTAGAAGTTTTTGAAGTGTTAATGCACACTAAAGATTGAGAAAACGTATTTGTGGAATTTGAACCTATGGAAAAGTGTGTGGTAAGAGAGGTAAGGGGAGACCTCGGTTGACTTTCGAAAACACAGTATCGAAGATACTGGAGGAAGGTCACGTAAAAAGCATGAGGACTCCCCGGAGAGCATGTATGAAGAGGTTAATGACAGTGGACGAGGCGAAAGAGGTATGCAGGGACCGCAGCATTTGGCGCTCCGTTCTCTCTGACTACCCCGCTAGGGATAGAGCGTGAAGATATGTATGTATGTATGTATGAACCTATGCCTCATGAACACCGCGCTCCGGCTAAGCCATGCTCTTTATTACGTTGCGTCGAAATTCTTATACACTTTTACAGCTTATTATTCTTACTTAATATTATAGAGACCGTTGTGAAAAAGCGGAAAAGTCCAAATGTAAGAACGACGACTGTTTATTAGACTCTTATTTAAGTTCTTAACATCTTCGTTCTAGTTATAAGAGAAGGCGCGGCGTTGAGTTCCGCCACTCAACATTTAATATTTCGAAAATCGAACCTATTTAACCACTATGCTCTCCCTGTATGAACCTATGCCTCATGAACACCGCGCTCCGGCTAAGCCATGCTCTTTATTACGTTGCGTCGAAATTCTTATACACTTTTACAGCTTATTATTCTTACTTAATATTATAGAGACCGTTGTGAAAAAGCGGAAAAGTCCAAATGTAAGAACGACGACTGTTTATTAGACTCTTATTTAAGTTCTTAACATCTTCGTTCTAGTTATAAGAGAAGGCGCGGCGTTGAGTTCCGCCACTCAACATTTAATATTTCGAAAATCGAACCTATTTAACCACTATGCTCTCCCTGTTTAAATTGAAGCGTCAAAGCAAAAAAAAAGCTTTTAAACGAGAAAATTCGAGTGTTACCAGAGTTAAAAATAAAAAATCTATAATAGAATTGCGAGAAAATGTAACACGGTAAATGCTGCACGTCAAAGCGCATTTCCCGGACAAATCAATGTCATTTAATATCAATCTGTTAATGTCGCGTTCAAGTAAAGCGGAAATTAATCGCTCGCGACGTGTTCGCGTAGCGTCAGCAAAAAAATGCACTACACATATGTGTGTATATGTATTGGAAATTGAAAATGTAGGAAATTTAAGCTGTTGTTTATGTTTTTAATACTAAAGAGAAGTTTTGCGTATAGTACTTTTCTTTTTTTTTATATATTCATATTTTTGATGTTAAAAACCAAGTAAAGTTAAATATTTAGAAACTTGTACAAAATTTACGCAATGAGAACCGAATTTGCATTTGTTGGAAGATCGTCGAAGATCTCTATCCAAGATTGCCTTCGTTGTAAATTATAACAGATAACGGTCTTTCAGTTTCAAACTTTTTAATAAAATCAAGAAAGTGCAAGAAATTACGAATTAATAGAAGAACAGAATACATAATTTATTTACAAAAATTGAGTGCAACCTATGATTAAAATTGTAACAATAAACACGTTGTTTTAACTGTTAATTAACACCGCTTATTCGTACAACACGAAACTATATCTGTGTTGTGTATAAAACTGCATATATATGTAATAATTCAATACTACTTATAAAACGTCCTACAATTTTATAATGCATAAATTGTAAATTTTTATATACTATACTTATGCCTTCTCTTTTAAGATCAAAAAAATCAAAAAATATCCTTAAATAACAGAAAAATGTATGAAAATTCAACATACTTGCATAATCCATGAGCCGTTTCCGGCGAACGTATATCCGGCGTGCACAAGGTGTCTGTGCCTCGTGAATGAGCTGAGCAAGTTCCTCATACATTGCATCAGCGTGTTCATCTGTGGGTGGATCAGGATTTCTGTCACGAGATTCTCTGAAGCATACTGGATCAATCTTTCGCCTGTAACAAGATTATTTGTTAAAATTACATTCAAACTTGTGTACTGAAGAAAGAAATGTTTCAAAAAAAATATTTATATCCAATCACCTATATAGGAACTTGGTAGAAAGGCTTTAGTTCTAAGTGAATACGTATGTCTTCGTATTTTAAAGGCAGAAAAGAAGGAGGAGGGTGGAATATATCCGTGGTTAAAGATATATAAGCATGTAAATTACTTTTTCATGTTAAAACACGCCTTATCAGCAGTACGTTTTATCTTGTATCTTATATTACAGGCTAATCAGGGACGCTTAAATGAAGTTAAGAAAAATAAAAACCTGCTTAGTAATGGTCCCTACTGCAAATTAACAGACTGGAAAAAGAAAATAACTCTGTCCCATAAGTGGGAATGGAACCCACACTCATTTGTTGTTGATGTTGCTGTCTACAATTCCAATCTAAACATAACCAAATTAAGTAACTTAGTCCGTCGTCGTGGCGCAGAGGCGCAGCGTGAGTTTGTGAGTTCGGTTTGTGAGTTCGATTCCTACTCGGGGAAGATGGATTTTTCATTTCCATTTTCTTCGCTCTGGCAACTAGGCAAAGCACGGCGTTGAGTTTCGCTACTCAACACGTAATGCCTCGATAAAAGCCTATCCTGCCCTGTGCGGAATCAAAACGTGAAGCTTCGACAAACATAATTTCTCCATAAGACCTCCATATTTTACCAACAAACATTTTCATTTACAAAGATTTATACGCTTAAAGCTCGAGCCTTTAGAAAAGCTTTATATAATACAAAATTGAAGGACCGACGTAATGCCCTTGAACTTGTCGTGTAAACAGAACTAATGGCACTTCGCCACGCCCAAAATGAAACCGTTTATCTCTATCACACTCAGCTGAGCAGAATTTTAGAAATATGTATTTTCCCTAACATTATCTCGCGTAATGGTCGTTTTAAGAAGAAATTATGAGTTCTTTCTGTAAGATATGACACGTTTTTCCCTTTTTTGTTAGCTTCACGCTTTATCCCGCACACAGCAAGGTACCCAGACATTACTGCAGGAATCGTGGGAACCTAGTGTTAAGACACTCCGTTCTCCGCTTTCCGCGTTTCGAGGCGTTGTGTTTTGAGTAGCAAAATTCAACACCGCGATTGCTTTGTTACCAGAGCACATAATATGAAAATAAAATAATCTATTCTTTTCGAGCGGGAATCGAACCCACATACCGTTGACGTGTTTTTGCGCCACGACGGTCTTGGAGGAATGAAACGTTAATAACCATTTAAAATATTTTAAAAAGGTAAAATATTGCGTTTATCTTAATTCATCTTCATTAAATAATAGTATCTCGAAACAATTTGATGAGAAGTCGCTCTATGTAACAAAATTGAACCTTGAGCTTTTGAAATATAACACACTGAGAATATAGTATTTCGACACTCTGTTCTACGCGGAATTAAATACCACACGTACTCTTACTAGTGCAGGGAATAATCTGTTTCACTGTGTCACTACGACTACGTTGGAAAATTAAGATAATTATTTATTATTCTCTGAATCCAGATTTCTTGCCTATACAAATAAATGTTCTTCTCCAACATTGGAGAAGATTAAATAAAGGTATATTTAAATTTGTATAATAGTCTGCAAACGAATACAATCTTTATGTTTTGCACCATAAATGTTATAATGCTAATTTGAAGAGTAATTCTTTACAAAAACAGAGAAATCATAATAAATCAAAGACAAAATCTTTTTCAAAAGATTTTTAACCCCAATTTTAAAGAACGATAATCTTTTATACTGTACACGTAATTATTTAATCTATTTCATTTAGAGTACGGCGAGCTTAGCAAAGACGAGGCGAGCTTGTTAAAGTTTAATCTGTTTTTCTTAAGAGTTGCCTTTGTAAGCTCGGTTCGTAGCTTTCTTATCACAGCCTCACTTTGTCCAACCAGAGCGGATAATTTCTTCTTGAGGTATGAAAATTAATTTAGATATAGTTTACATATTTTTATAATTAAAATGAAAAAAGAAATTTTAAATGACGAAAAAAGCAGGAACTAAGCAACGGAGTGTCTTAACACTAGGTTCCCACGACTCCTGCAGTTCCGTCTGCCTACCCTGCCAAGTGCGGGATAAAACGTGAAGCTAAAAAAGAAATTAGATTTAAAAAAAGAAATTGGAGCTTTTTCTGTGAATAAAATATCTATGACAATTTTTTAAGTTAAAACTACTATACTTTCAAACTTTAACACGTGTAACCAAACAGTTAAATTATATACAAGTTATGATTAATATTATGAAGAAAACTGGAACAGTATATAAATGAATTTAGTACCCTTTCAAAGGCATAAAATTATATTTTTTAATTATAATACTATTTTTAAATTTAAAAATGAATTTACTTAAATTAGCTGGTAATTTAAAAAAGGATAGTTCAAAAATCTTCGGTCTTGTGACTCCATGGATCAATATCCATGTTAATTTCATATTTTCACAAGGCTACGTAATCTTTTCTCTTTATATAAAACTTTCCTAGTACAGCTATAATTACTGCGCGTTTTTTTGGAAAATACAGCAACAGGAAAATAGAGCATTTCAGGAAATATCTCAATATTTCAGATTAAATAATACAAAGGAAATTGGTGGGTAATATTTATATGTTACATTGACGTAAAAACATACTAATTACATATAATAAAAATATAATCGCTTAGAGTCTAACTGTAATGGTCACAGTGGTGGGTTCAATTCCGACTTGAGGAATAGTCTCTAATTGTTAGTCTCTAATAAGAAAGTAAAGCGAGACGTTGAATTTCGCCACTCAACATAGGATTCAACTTCGTGTACACTGAAATGAAGAAGAAAAGCTTACTTTTAATACAAATAACTTAAAGAAATATATATAAAAGCTCTCAATTGTGTTCAAACACATAACTCTCAGAACAATAAACATTGAAACGTATAACAGAAAAGCTACTTTACAACGCGTTCAGATAATCTAAGCTCGTTCGCGTCTATACAAAGTCGTAGCATCGTAAGGGCTCTTGGAAGCAGACAATGAATTGAATAGCCGATAACTTGAATTATTGGCTCAGATGCGCCTTTTGCTCAACTTGCAACATTTATAAGAGATACTAGTTATATCCCGTGGCATCGTTTGCGTGAATGGTAAAATGGTTTTAAACATTTTTCAGAATTTCATCTTACATATTTTAATGTAGCAGATTTTGAATCTACACCTTTTTCAAAAGGCTTTTTAACTACTAAGCTATATGTTGTTGTCGAGATACGTAAAAATACGTGGCTTGTTACGAATTTTTTGGGTTATTATTACAATGTTTGTGCGAAGATTTTCATATATTTCTGCTGTATAATGATTATTGCATAATTTAGGAATAATGATGCAAAAAAGAATGCTTTTTGTTAAATATTTTAAGTATTAAATATGAGTGTTAGTAAGATATAACTTTATTGGAGCCACAAGTTGTCTAGCGATGATTTTGTAATTAAAATCTAACTGTGGTCGATAATTTTTTATATATATATATATATATATAGATAGATAATATTATATATATATATATATCTATAATATTAATATATATAGATATAATATATATATATATAGATATATATATATATATATATCTATATTATATAATATATATATATATATTATATATATATTATATATATATATATATATAATAAATAAAAAATATGTGAAGTGTTATATATGTGGACGACCATAAATAAACATCGAATTCATTCAGGTTTGGCGAGTAATCGCGTAACACATACAAAAAACATCGGTTAGAGAATTAATTCTTCTTCTTTAAAAGTCGGTTAAAACACGAAGTTACATACTGAAAATATAGAGGTATGATTCTCCGGAAGCAAACTTCTGTCTTATTTTTCTTATTATATGAAGCAAAGTTTTCCTACCTTAAAAATCTTGAGCTTGAAACCGGAAGCAATCGACAAATTTCGTGAATTTTTTTTGATGTAAAACTAGTAATACAGGGTCAACTGAAAGTTTTATTAAAAATCAAAAAACTAGCATCTAGCAAGTATAATTTTATTATAACTTTTCAAAATAGCGTCCATTTACATCCATGTCATCCGGCTGCATTCGCTGTAACCATTGAGAAAATCACACCTTGCCCACTCGCCTTAGGGTCTCTTCAACAACGCGTTTTTAAACGCAGCCCCTGCTTCGTCGGCGTCCATAACTGTTTGCCTCGAAGTTTTTCTTTTATTTCGGATGAAACCAATAAAAATCACAGGTGCGAGGTCGGGGCTTACGGCTGGTGACCCAGTAATTCCACGCTAAGGTCGCCAAATAGTCGATCGTTTCCTGGCGGTGTGCGACGAGGCATTGTCGTGATGAAGGAGGATCCTGCTGCGAGGTCGTTTCTCTCGAACTTTTTCCAAGAAGACAAGTGGGCAAACAGTTGTATAGAGTAACCACTCGGCTTACCTTTTCTGATCCTCTAGACAACTGTCGCGTAATGACCTTCTCTTTCCGAAGGACAGGCACCCATCTTCTTTCCACCTTCGACCTCTCTTCACTTTAAGTTGGCACCATTCCGGTCGAGAAACCCCACTGGAGCGACTGTCTTTTGGTTTCCGGATCATAACCCCAACAAAAGTAAAGCCAGCTTTCGTCCACACCCGTTATTATGGCGACCCAGCATTTGAGTCACTCCGTTAAATTTTTTGGGATCATTTCTCGGCACCATCAACACGGCGGAGTTTTTTTGATGCCCTCGGTCAAATTATGCGGGTACCAGCGGGCACAAAGCTTCTCTCCGACCGCTAAATGTTCATGGAGGATTTTGTGCACTTGACTCTACCTATGCCTAGCCTTGTCCGAATCTGCTGATATATCACAGCTTTTTGTCAGGCTCTATCAACGCCGCGCAACACTGATTCAAAGTCAAAGTCAAAGTCAAAACAATTTTATTCAAAATAAGAAGTACAAGCTTCATTTTTTGAACGTCAAATAATTAATTTAATTTACCGCCGTATTATCTTCAGTCGTCGCTATAGAAGGCCGTCCCTCACGCAAATTATCGGTGAGATTAGTTCGACCACGTTTGAATTCATTAACGAGTTGTAAACTGTGGCACGAGATGGGGCTTCATCGTGAAAAGCCAATCGAAGTCTATCATAATTTTCTTGTTGACTTATATGACATCAAAGGCCTAAAAAATTATTGCACGAAAATTTTCTCGGCTTAAATTCATTCTGACGTGCACAGACAATTTTCAATTTGCCGCCAAATCGTAAAACAAATCACAAATGAATGAAATGTATACTCAATATTATTGGTAAAGAGTTCTATTTTCAAAATTTAAACTTATTTTTCTAATATAATGCTTTTAAGTTGCCAGTTCTAAAAACTTTCAGTTTGACCCTCGTATATTATTTAATATAGAACTTATATTAAATAATAAAAAAATAACTGTAATGACTTAGGTCCCTGCGTACTTTGTCATTTATGAGAATAATATTTCTAGTAAGACCATCGTGATACAGTGGTTAACTGGTGTAACGATGGTAAGAAAGTGGAATGTCAAAATTGGGTGAAGGATGGGAAAAGCGTGTTTACAGTCTGTGTGTTTACAGTCTATTCTTCTATATGCGGGAGGTAGTGTGAATTCCAACACGTAATTACTCAATTTTACATTCTCCATACCCACTTCAGTATAAAGCTATAAAAAGTTCCTGCAAAGTTCCTACGGACAAAACAAACAAATCAAAAATTCCCTACGTCATTTAAATTTCATGCTCGTATGAGTTACGAACGTTTTTCGCATTTTTTCGTACCGAAAAAGTATATTTTTAGAGCTTTTTTTGACTAGAGTTACATGAAAGTGTCTCAGTGAAGCTCGACAGTGTATTGTCGTGTAATTTTTTTACTATTTTCCAAAACTAGAATTGAAATTTACATTTGCGCAACGTGCATTTTGAAGCTTATTTTAAAGCTTATTATTTAGAAATGATGAAGCTTTTTATGTACATATACTTTGAATTTGTTTTTCTCAACATATTACAGTTTCTAATCGTAGATAAATTAGGTTATAGATGAGTTCAATTGTTACAAAAAAAATATATATTTTTAGATCTATTACTAAAATCTTTATACTGCTTGTTAATCTTTATAATGTTATAACATAAAAGAGTATTTTGCCGGTAAATATTTATTATATGTTGTGAAGTTTTTTGTCAAAAAAAGTAACAAAGCTTTGCTTTACAAAGCTTTTCATTGAATCATTACAATGAGGGGAATCGAAGAAACAATTAGTGAAACTTTCAATTTAAGTTTCTAATTACATAAATATACATTAAATCTCTATGTATGTATACGTTGTGCCATATAATATATATATATATATATATATATATATATATATATATATATATATATATATATATATATATATATATATATATATATATATATATATATATATATACATATATATATATATATATATATATATATATATATATATATATATATATATATATATATATATATATATATATATATATATATATATATATATATATATATATATATATATATATATATATATATATATATATATATATACGTGTGTGTTTATATATACTGATAGCTAGCACAAGGCACCTAGTGTTAAGACTCTCTGTTTCTCACATTCTATCTTTCAAGGTGTTACGTGTTGATTAGTGGAATTTAAGGTATTTTTAAGTTGCTGCTGGAGTAAAGAAAACGCAAAAAATATATATTTCAAGTGGGAATCGAACCCACAAACCGTCACATTTAGAGGCAGATGCTATGCCTCTGTGTATATTATTTATTTATGTAAATAGAAATCTAACCCATAAACAACATTAATGAGGGTCTATCTTACAATTCGAAGGCCTCAATACATTTTAGTGCTATAATTTAACCGGTTAAATAAAGCTATGTATGGAAAAATCATTCATCTAGAAATTGAGATAGCGAATATTCTACGTTTCCGTTGGAATACAGCCAAAATGTTATGGAACTGCAAATTAATGGAATGGCTCACACGTTTGATGGATTCCAATAACTGTTTAGAAGATTGAATGGCTTTTGAAAGCTTTGGAGTATATGTTGACTAATATTTAAAAGCATAGAGTTTTGTTTTTGAATTCACAATACTTTTACATGGTATTGTCCACGAGCCCTACCTCATAGTCCTGAGGGAGGCTAAAGGCTATGTCACCCTCATCGATTCTTTATCGTTTAAAAAATAATATAGATTTGTGATTGTATTTACTTTGGGTAATTGGACGTATTATAACGTAAAATCAATTTATCATTTGGTTATTTATGGGTTATAATTGAATACTCTTTTAATAACATTTAAAAAGAAAGAAATAGCTACACTTAGTATCATAATGTCATTTCTCATTATAAAGGAGGTAATGGCAGACTTTGATTCTCTTCGAGCGTATAGTGTTATATTGAGCACTTAAAACGTATGAGGACCTCTTGGTTGGTTTGTATGAAGAGGTCAGAAAGAATAATATTGGACGAGGCGACAGAGGTTTACGTTTCTCATTTTTCAAGAAATTAGTGCGTGTTATGTGGCGTATTATACAAGGGAACAAATATTATTTTATTTTTATATTTGTGTATATTTTTATTATTACGC
Source organism: Dione vanillae (assembly GCA_037178615.1). Taxonomy (NCBI): domain Eukaryota; kingdom Metazoa; phylum Arthropoda; class Insecta; order Lepidoptera; family Nymphalidae; genus Dione; species Dione vanillae. The sequence continues at coordinate 606,160 of JAZFAU010000220.1, read as the reverse complement.
TTTATTCCGCACATGGCAGGGTAAGCAGAGGAAACCGTAGGAACCATAGTAACATAGTGTTAAGACACTCCGTTCTCTGTTTACTGCCTTTTTCGAGGTATTGCGTATCGAGTATCGGAACTCAAGGCCTTGCTTTGCCTAGGTGCCAGAGCAATAAAATAAGTGAAAAAATCCATCTTCCCCAACTTGGAATTGAACCTCCAACCCGTCACGTTTACAGGTTGACGATGACCATTTTGTTTCATATATTTCTTATTTATTCATGATATACGAAATTCGTTTTGGAGATAAATTCTATATAAAAGTTTTTTCATTTCGCTAAAACAAATGTAAATCTCGCCGAAGGTTGTGTGCGTGATTTACTTGAAATATTACTGAGAAACCTTTATCTGACACCGAGAACTGTATTATAAGTATTTCGTTTTAAGATAATTCATATATAAAAAAATAAATAAAGTGGGGACGTACAAAACAGGAACTAAGCAACGGAGTGTCTTAACACTAGGTTCCTATGGTTCCTGCAGTTCCCTGTGCCTACCCTGCAATATACATTCATATTAAACTGTCTAAGTCTATAGCAACTGGCATAGTTATATAGCAACTGTCTCAATCACGACGGTTCTAGCTTCAATTCTTCTCCTAGAAATGGATTATCTTCATTTCGCTGCTTAGGCGTGGCGAAAACTGCGGTGTAGAGATGACTGCCAGTCAACATATAATCTCAAAATTTGGGCGAAAAATGAGAACAGTCTGCTTAATTATACCGCTATTTTATATTACATAGCAGGATACAGTTTGAAGTGAAGTGAGTGTTCTTCTTATTAAGCTTGTCTTGAGTTGGAATAAGGAACAAAGAAATTGTAGTGGTGGAAATCTTAGTGGCCGTAGGGAATCGTGTTCAAAGAAAAGCACAGCCTAGTATGTTATTACTTTAAATTATTAATATTAAACTTACCAGTCTTTTAGGAAGCGGTTTTAGCTATCTTTTTTTTTTTAAAGCTTCACGCTTTATCCCGCATATGGCAGGGTAGGCAGAGAGAACTGCAGGAACCAAACGAACCTAGTGTTAAGACACTCCGTTACTTAGTCCCTGCTTACTCCGTCCCCACTTTCCGCCGTTTTCGAGGCATTGCGCTTTGCCTTAGTTGCCAGAGCGAAGAAAATGGAAATAGAAAAATCCATCGTCCCCGACTGGGAATCGAACCCAGAAACCGTCGCGTTACAGGCAGACGTTGCGCCTCTGCGCCACGACGGTCCTTTTAGCTTTCTAACACATAAAATATATAAAAAAATAACTTATATGTAATTTTATATATTAAAATGACTTACCGTATCTGGCTTCCTCCCCCTCGGGTGCCTGGGCCGTGAGGGTAGCCAATTCCTTCTCCAGATCGACCTGATGCTCGCCGGAATCCCATGATAGAAGTCCTGAAACAAATGAAACGATTTTTTTTAATTTCTATTTAAAGAATGCATACTATTTTTTTTAATTTTGTTATCTTATATGTAAATACCCTAACAGTTTTAATGACTAAAGTAGTGCTAAAAAAGCTGTCGTCTATAAGACAGCAAAAGCAGTAAGGTCTTGAAATGATCAATTTTATACTGAAAAAATAGATTTCTCTATTTAGAATATGTCAATGTGTCTAAATTTATGAATGTTCCGAAAATGTAAAAAAATATTGTTTAAAACTCCATAATATTAGATTAAGTAACAAATGTATGTACGTTGTATGGGTAGAGCGCTAGGCATTCCTTTATTACTTCCAGTCTCATGTGTAAAGTTTGTTCAGTAGCTAGCAATATTACTTCAAAGTACTTTATTATTTATACAGCCATTTGATAAACAACTTGTGTTACTCGTATATATATATATATATATATATATATATATATATATATATATATATATATATATATATATATATATATATATATATATATATATATATATATATATATATATATATTTATATATATATTTATATATATATATATATATATATATATATATATATATATATATATATATATATATATATATATATATATATATATATATATATATATATATATATATATATATATATATATATATATATATATAATATATATATATATATATATATATATATATATATATATATATATATATATATATATATATATATATATATATATATATATATATATATATATATATATATATATATATATATATATATATATATATATATATATATATATATATATATATATATATATATATATATATATATATATATATATATATATATATATATATATATATATATATATATATATATATATATATATATATATATATATATATATATATATATATATATATATATATATATATATATATATATATATATATATATATATATATATATATATATATATATATATATATATATATATATATATATATATATATATATATATATATATATATATATATATATAGCCGAAGCGGCAGGCATTATGCTTGTGTTCTTCGGTTTATTACTTCCGGTCCCAAGAGGAAACTTTTCCCAGTATTGCCAGCAATATTGCTTCAAAGTACTTTGATATTTATACGGCATTCAGGTTTGTGGAATGCTTAACGTATTTCTGGGAGAATATTTCATAGAATACATGAGCTTTTTTGTACTAAAAGTAGAATTTTCAAGCTTATTTTAATAAATATATTCATAATGTATGAATATATATAAATATATAAAAATAAATGAATTTCTAGTTTTCCTATCGTTGGTTAGACTGAAGCCTATTTTCTAGTTCACAGTGAGATGCCAGTGTGAGGTCAAGTGACTACATTGTTCTGTATACGTTACGTACGTGTACAAGGTCGTTTTTTGTATACAATTGAAAAAAAATAATTAGTATTTTATACCTAAAAAAGGTTTTATATATTGTGGTGCAACGTTATATGACTGTAAGGAAGAGGGTTTTGGGTTCAATTTCTAAAGTAATAAACGTATTTTTTTTGGATTTCTTTATTTTGGTGATGAGGCGTCAAGTTTCGCCACTTAACAACGTAACAAAGTATTTAATAAAAAGAAAAAGAAGAAGAAAAAGAAGATGAAACAAGAAGCTGTGACACTAACGCTGAGTTTCTCAATATTTGAGGAATAGAGGATGAGGTTACAATAATAATATAACACGCGTGAAATATAAAAAATAGAGTTACGTGTCACTATATTTTCTTTTCAACAAAAAATTTGAACCTATGTCTCTTGCGAATTGTGCTCTCACCACTAATCAATACGTTCTTAATCGCGATGCGTTGTGAGCACCTCTGTACGGAGACTTAAAAATTTCCGATAGCCCAAGATTATTACAAAGAAAAATCATTTGGTTAGAGAAAATGATATTTTTATTAAATCTTATTATTATTTTTATTGTCTTAAATACTAAGGATAGAAAAAGAATACTTAAAGAAAATATTTTAAAATTTTAAACGCAAGGGGATTAGAACCCGCGCCTCTTGCAAACCGTACAAGCACACTAACCACTAAGCCATGCGTTCCTAATTAACCCATTTATTAATTCATTTTCAAAATAACGTTGCTTTTATTTCAATCTTACGAAGTCAAGAAATTATTAATACACAATTTCCTACGAACAACAGCTTTAATTACTCTCGCACTGGGCTTTTGTTGCCACTTGTTATACTACCATATAGTTGTTCGCTTAATTTGTAATAACTTCAATGAAATGTAGAGGAAAGCTCGAATGAATACAGCTTTTCTGAACTTTTCTCATGTAATACTTACATATTGTTGTATTTTAATATTTTGAATAGAATGTGCGGTTACTGGATAACAATTGGTGATATTTCGAGTTTGTTTTGTTTAAATAAGAATTATCATTATTATTTTTTAATTATTTATTTTATATGTTTAGAATATATATATATATATATATATATATATATATATATATATATATATATATATATATATATATATATATATATATATATATATATATATATATATATATATATATATATATATATATATATATATATATATATATATATATATATATATATATATATATATATATATATATATATATATATATATATATATATATATATAAGTGCCTTATTAGATAAAATAAATTATTAAGCTTTTTTTGTTAATGTTTCTCCCGCTTATATCGCTTAATTAACGCTTTATCCCGCTTATAGCAGGGTAGGCAGAAACCGAGGGAACTGAGCGTTTCATTATTTCAAATGTAGGTTTGAAATATTCTACATTCATGTTATTAATATTTCAATAAATAATACATGCGAAAATAATATAGTGTTAAGACACTTCGTTCCCAATTTACGCCTTTTCATGGCATTGCATGTTGAGTGATGAAACTCAACGCCGCGCTTTGCCTTGAAAATTTCCAAATAGAAATCGAACCTACGAACCATTGCATTTACAGGTACAGTGCTGCGCCTCTACGCCAAAATGATTTACAAATTTTGTTAATTTTGCCAATATTTCAAATACACTAACACACGATAACCGCAGGTCAGTCGTCTGTAAATCAGAGTACATTAAAATCCTACCACATAACAATTTACAGTTCACCAGCTGCGGTTGTCATATTCAAATTTAATTGTGATACATTTTATATGAATAAATATAGATTTAGCTAATGATTACGATGGCTAGTGGGTTCAATTCCCATGAGGAAAGAGTGAAATTTTAAGTTTCTTCGCCCTGGCAGTTACGGCAAGCGGCGTTGAATATTACTCTGTAAATATAGATTGTACAAACTAGGCAAAATCTAGATCAAAAAACTGCTACATGCTAATATTTAAATAGATTTTCAAATTTTATCATACAATTACATTCATATATTCTCAAATTGCATAACAGTATGTCATAATTTCCGCGGTACAATTTTTTTGTTTCGCGTGCTTCGTTTCAAACAAAAAGTTTGTAGGCGCTCAACACGAAAGCCCCATAGATAACGTAATAAGGCCATTACTAAGAAAAACGTACTAACTATAGACGTACGTACTAATAGAAAATATTACAACAGTGTTTTTTTATTATTTTCTAGTTATTATTATAAAGAGTTTTCATATATTGTAAAAAATATATAACTTTTGATATGTGGAAGTTAAACAAAGATTAAATCTAATTAAATTTAAATAAACTAATCTAATCGTAGAATAGAAATGCAAGGAAAGTAAAGTCATTAGTTCATGTTAACAATTAATGACTTAGTAGAATTTCAACGCATGGCTTAGTAGTTAGAGCTCTCGGGCCCTAAAGTGCAGGTTTAAATCACTTTAAAAAAAATAAAGAAATTAGTTTTTTTTTCTAATTTATATACATATTCTGTAATTTGGCGGTGAAAGAACCTTGTTTAACTGAACTGGAAATTAAAAAAAGTATTAACATGTTATTAATTTGAACATTTTATCATTAAATTCAAAATGGCTTTAAAATTTTAATAATTATTACATTACTTGTAAGGGATTCCTCGAAATTAGTATATTTATGTATTTTAATTACTTCTTCACTAATGTAATACTGACATTATATTTCAGGCCTCAAAGGACTTGACAAATTATGAGTCTATAAGTTCCGTTGGCATTTTCAAAGCGACCTATTAAAAGGCGATAAACGTTATAATTAAACCAGGTCAAAAATCGTGAGGTCAAAAGTCAACCTCAAAGTAAAATGAATGAAGCTTTTAAGTTATATGTATATAAAGTGTGAATGTGAATAAAAAATTATACCTAAATTACATATAACTAAAACATTACATATAACTAAATTTTATTTTCATTTTCTTCGTTCTAGAATCTAATAGCAAATGATGCGTTGAGTTCTGGCACTCAACATGCAGTGTCTCGAACGGCGGAAAGTTTGCAGCGAAGTGTCTTAACACTACGTTCTCAAGGTTCCTGCGGTTCCCTCTGCCTACTCTGCTAAGCACGAGATATAACGTGGAGTTAAAAAAATTATATCAGTCTAGTGAGTTTTAGAATTGCGAATCGAATGTTCCATTCTAATTTTATAAGTTTAAAGTAAATTCTAATTTATTTTCGAATTAAAAACAAATTATTCGATTAAGTGTCAAAGTGTTAGCTTTTAAGTGAAAAAGTGTAAATAAAGTGAAAAGGCTTGTTCTATCCTTAGAAGTGAGGTTAATATTAACTGTAGTTGTGGTATAACAATATTACAATCAGTAAAAGTAATTTATTTGTCTACAGTTTTACCGTTCGACCTTAATATATTTAATAATATAATCAGTTACAAATTCTTATTAAACTCTTTATAATAACTTTTTATTTTTAAAATTCTACTATGACTTTATCTAACACATTTATCTTCTCATTTAATGTCAATACTATTTTTTAATAGAAATATATCAATGAATCAGGAGAAATTATATCAATTAACGGACGGAGAGAGCAGGAACTAAGCAACGGAGTGTCTTAACACTAGGTTCATAAGGTTCAGTTCCCTCTGCCTACTCTGCAATATGCGGGATAAAGCGTGAAGCTAGAAAAATATATATATCATAATAATATAGAAATGTACATCTAGTAAACGGAGACAGTACAGAATAAACTACGCCACACTTGCCAATCAAAAAGGTTTTAAGTCAATCTTGAAAACTGGCAGTTGGCAGAAGCGAGAGTGTGAGAACTTTGCGTAACGTAAATACTGTAGAAGTGTTTTACTTAATTAAGTAAATGTTTCATAAAGTCTAGCCTGCTTCAACAACCTGATGTCACCAAAAAGTTCAGAACGTTTAGTAACAAAGATTTAATTAAACATCTTTTCCATCGTGATGGTATGAAGTAATTTGCTTATTCATTTTAAGAAATGTTGTCAATCTTAATGTAAATATAATAAGTCTTAGATGATAAAGACTATAAAAGCGATGAGTTTTTGTCAATCTAGGCAGTTGTATGGAGGCAACGGCCCGTACTGGAAGAGTCCTTAGAAATATAGTTATTGAGTGATTCATTATATTATGCATATTTTATGCAAGTATGTTACTTTAGTTTTCTTAATATATTTTACTTTAATATTTCTGGATAGAAAGTAGAGGTCCGATAGACGACCAAATATTTACATAATAAGTTTCTTTTTTTCAATTTTTTTACAGAGGGAAACCTAATGCAGAGACAATGTAGACTACATTCTCCTCTTCTTGCCAAAATTTAAAAAAAATGTTGAAACCTGAGATATTGCGTAACGAACGTTGCATATAACCATAAAAAAATTTAACTGAACTGTTATTTAATTTTAGATTTAATACCGCGATTAATCTTTAATTTTCATCATTTTATTTGTTATTATCAAGTTATTATTAAAAATAAATAAAATCACCTACAAATTTACAAGATCACTTATATTTTGTAATAACTTTTTAACATAGAAATTTTTCATAATGATATTTCAAACAACAGATGACGCCATATTATGTAAGTTCACGTAAATTCCTCCAAAATACTTAGCTTTAAGTATTAAATAAATATGTAAATGAGCTTTCCATCATTAAGCTCCAGGCTTTAGATGTCACCTTCCGAAATACCAATTTAATATACGCCGGTGTCGAATATTTTTACGTTGAATTACGTACATTGAATAATTCAAATATCGTATACGTATATAGGAGAAACTTCTCCTTGTATATATATTTTGAACACTGAATTCTATGCTTACCGTACCATAGTGAAGAAAGAAAAAGATAGATTTATAGAACTCAAATAGCTTTAATTGCTTTTATAATAAGACGTTATGCCACTACAGTAGGTATGACACTTTCAAAATATTACTGAAAACATAAAGCTTCGAAACAAATTTTCACACATCTTTCACGGATATAAGAGAGATTATGGTGCTATTTGGAGACATGTACTCTATAGCGATTCTACTCGCGATGGGTAAAGAAAAAACATCAAAAGAACTGATTGAGGATAGTTTTTTTTTGGTTTTCAATTCTATACAACATTTGTATATTTTGAAACAAAAACTAAATTTCCGTATTGTAGTTTAATTCTACGTTATATACTTGTTACGTTAATGACGACCGTCGTGGCTCAGATGCGTTGCGTATGCCTGTAAACGGGATTGTTTGTGGGTTCGATTTCCCACTTGGGGAAGATGAATTTTTCATTTCCATTTTCTCCACACTGGAAAGCACAGCGTTGAGTTCCGCTACTTAACACACATTGCCTCAAAGTGTCGGATAGCTGACAGTGGACTTAACACCTAGTGTTATGACATTCTTACAGTTCCTACAGGTTTCCTCTGCCTACCAAGGTATGAGCGGGATAAAGCGTGAAACTAAAAAATACTTGTAATATACCTATAAATTAGTAAAAGTCAAAGTAAAGTGAAAGATAAGAAAGTGAATTAATTAGTACTATAAAGCACATCAAATGCCTTAACAGGTATAAAGGTCTAAAGCCTGAAGCTACGAAAGGTATGTTGGCATACAACATACTAATATATTATGTTTAAACCACCATTTTCCTTACCAAAGGTCGGTTGTAACGTAATTATTTAATGCGAATGTTTCGTTTCAGCTAAGAATATGTAAACTCATTTTGGTTTTGCTCCCTTTTAATCTTCAAAACGACCGCAAGCTGACTAAAGGTATATATATAAAGGTATATATATATAAGGTATATGTATAGGTATATATATATATATATATATATATATATATATATATATATATATATATATATATATATATATATATATATATATATATATATATATATATATATATATATATATATATATATATATATATATATATATATATATATATATATATATATATATATATATATATATATATATATAATATATATATATATATATATATATATATATATATATATATATATATATATATATATATATAAATGACAACACACTGTGCACTGATTGATATCGCCGTGTAACTATTTACAGTATATCAATCCAACAAATGGATTTCAGGAACTATTCAAATTAAAAATACATCAAATGCCATTTCAAACACAAATCCAGATAATCTAGATAGATTCAATTCCAGTTGACACGACATGGAAATGATTTAAAGGCTAGCTTTTTTGTTTACATTCTAACGTATATGATTTTTTACCATATGAAAATATTACGAAGATAAATGTATATTCGAAACAGAAATTTAATGGGCTGTGTTTATTTGTGTGTATGAGTGTGTGTAAATAACAAGTCATCGTTAGATCAAATCAATCGACAACAGCTATATTCTACAACTCCATCAGTAAAAACTAAATTTTTTTTTAGCCTCACGCTTTGTCCCGCACATGGCAGGGTAGGCAGAGGGAACTGCAGGAACCAAACGAACCTAGTGTTAAGACACTCCGTTACTTAGTCCATACTTACTCCGTCCCCACTTTCCGCCGTTTTCGAGGCATTGCGTGTTGAGTGGCGGAACTCAACGCCGCGCTTTGCCTTAGATGCCAGAGCGAAGAAAATGGAAATAGAAAAAACCATCTTCTCCGACTGGGGATCGAACCCAGTAACCGTCGCGTTACAGGCAGACGTTGCGCCTCTGCGCCACGACGGTCCTCAAAACTAAATATTTTATGATAAAAATTCTAAAACCCTTCGATACACCGACGGCCGTGTCAAAGACCCCCGGTCTCGAGCTCGGCGCACGCTTTTAAATTGCACTTTAATGAAAAAACTCTTTCAGTTCCCGAGAGCTGTATCACCATTTGAAAGGGCGACGTTTTAAACGGCATATTAAATTTTAAATTTTATACCATATTTCTATGTAAAAATTTAATATATGTATTTAAAATTACATTTTTATGTAATTTGAGTGTTCATTTGCATATATTTATGTATGTAATTTATTAGAACGCTCTTGTAGAATTCAGTTTTATTTTAAATAGGTCATATAGGGAGAGGGAAGTGTTATAACACATATTATGAATTATTAATAATAACAAATATTATAATGATTCAAATTCAAAGTATTTTGGATTCAAATTCCAATTGGGGTTATTATTTTATTCTCACCCATTAAAAAGGAACTCCTGGTAAAACTTCTTCGATAAAGCTAGACTCAATATGGTGTAACTCAAAAAGAGAGACACGAAACATCGAGTGTTATAAAAGTAGAAACGTGTGAAACATATTTAAAAAATTATACCTAGCAATATATAACAAGAATTTAAAAAGTATTTTTTTAGTAATGATATCCTGGTTTAAAGTTAAAATATACATATAAGTACATATATATATATATATATATATATATATATATATATATATATATATATATATATATATATATATATATATATATATATATATATATATATATATATATATATATATATATATATATATATATATATATATATATATATATATATATATATATATATATATATATGTATATATATATATATATATATATATATATATATATATATATATATATATATATATATATATATATATATATATATATATATATATATATATATATATATATATATATATATATATATATATATATATATATGCTGGGTTTAGTTTGTTTTTCTTTGTTTTGCTATACTTATAGAGGCTTAGTGTCACTTTAGATTATATTCTCAGGACCAGAAATACTAACCAGACAGTTTTCTAGGTAGAAATTCAATACCATATAAGTCAAGTTGATCTCCTATAATATACAATACTAATGTTTATGAAGTCTTCTGAAATATTTTTATTTCTTCTATACAAAGAAAATAAATCACGTTGAAATCCGACAATCATTTATTAATGCGGGATAAAGCGTGAAGCTTTATCCCGCACATAGCAGGGTAGCTAACCGGAAGAATCGAACCGAAACCTAGTGTTAAGAAACTTCATTCCCTTCTTACCCTCTTTTTCGAGGCCTAGCTTGTAGAGTGGCGAGACTTAACGCTGCGTATTGCCTAGATGCCATAGAGAACAATATGGACATAAAAAAGCCATCTTCCTCGGGTGGAAATCGAACCCACAAACCGTCGCGTTTACAGACGGACGCTACGCTTCTGCGCCACGACGTATTTAAAATATCCATAAAAGCGTATAAGGCTTTCGATTTTGTTCGGGTTGTTAATAGCTTCAACCCTTATTTCCGAAAGGATTTATAGACGATTTCTAAAATATTTAACAAAGATTATTAAAATTAGTATTTATTTAATTTAAATTAATCTTGAAACCACCAAGATCACAAAAACGTGTCCAACTTGCTCTACTACAGTCAAATCATAAAGCATTTATTAACTGTTATATAACAAATATAAGGAATAGAACATTTGGTCACATTTATTCTAGATTTCTAGACTTCTAGGTCGCATAAAGCTCGAGGGATCCAATTAAAGTGGCACGTGTTTAATTAAACATTTAATTAAAATTTTAAGTATTTCAACAGCTCTACAGTTTCTTTACGTAATGCTAAGAAAAATATTTTCTTTTTTCGTAGACTCAAAGTGCTTATTTTCATAAAAAGTATAATTTTTCTGGTTTATGGTTACGTCAGGAGAACTGTTAGGCTTACAAGTATCGTAACTGAGCCCCATATATATAATATTCAAAACCATTCCAGCACTTGAATTTTGATTTAAGAAAGTTTTTTTCGAATTTATAGATGAACCTTTTTTCACAAATCTATATCGTTTTTGTATAACATAACACTGTTTTTTGTGTACTTTTATCTATAATAGCGCTTTAAAATTTAACCAAAGTATTTAGAAACCGTAACAGCATGAGAAAATGAAGGAAACGAGGCGGAAGAGGTGAAGAGAGAGATAAAGAGCTATATATATATATATATATATATATATATATATATATATATATATATATATATATATATATATATATATATATATATATATATATATATATATATATGCATCGTCGCCGTCGTGGCGCAAAGGCGCAACGTCTGCCTGTAACGCGACGGTTTCTGGGTTCGATCCCCAGTCGAAGAAGATGGATTTTTCTATTTCCATTTTCTTCGCTCTGGCATCTAAGGCAAAGCGCGGCGTTGAGTTCCGCCACTCAACATGCAATGCCTCGAAAACGGCGGAAAGTGGGGACGGAGTAAGCAGGGACTAAGTAACGGAGTGTCTTAACACTAGGTTCTTATGGTTCCTGCAGTTCCCTCTGCCTACCCTGCCATGTGCGGGATAAAGCGTGAAGGTAAAAAAAAAAAAAAAAAAAAAAAAAAAAAATATGCATATTTTAATATACGAGATATGATCGTCACTAAATTAAAAAGTAGAGTTAGATGAAATATATCGATGTAATATTGTTTTATCTGAAAAATAAAGCGTTTATTCGTATTTTATTTATATATACATATATATACATATATATATATATATATATATATATATATATATATATATATATATATATATATATATATATATATATATATATATATATATATATATATATATATATATATATATATATATATATATATATATATATATATATATATATATATATATATATATATATATATATATATATATATATATATATATATATATACATATATATATATATATATATACATATATATATATATATACATATATACATATATATATATATATATATATATACATATATATATATATATATATATATATATATATATATATATATATATATATATATATATATATATATATTATATTGTATTTTATTGTATTGTATTGCAAATATAAATAAACTATCTAATTATAATTATTGTATAACTTTAGTATTATAAAAAGAATAGACAAAACTATAAAGCGTAGAAACTTGAAATTTGGCACATAAAGTTCTTGAAGAAAATTGACTACCACTAAGAGAAGATTTCCTGAAACTTCCTCAGGAAAAAGAAAACTTAGTTTTTAAGTTCAAATTGAAATCCTTTTCATAAATCACGAATAAAAAAATGCAGGCTTGAACTCTATAGTATTAAATTCATATGAAAATATTTCATAACCATTAATTTGCGGTTGATGCAAAAAATAATTATGTTAAAAGCTCTAAGTGAGCTGTGACCGCGTTTTAATACAAACATTTGTTTATTTTGTATAAAATAATTAATATAAATACACATATAAAGCTTTTATGTACTTATATAGAGCTATGTCTGAGACTGAAAAGCTTAACTATATTTTTTTGTTAATGTTCTGTATAGAGTTGGAAGTGTTTACTTAAAAATTAAATACTATAAGTAAATTTACTCTATATACCGCATATAGCATAAAGATGGTCATATATAAAATCTAGATATTTAGTGAGAAGACACAAGGTGTTATAATTCAAAAAGAATTATTGTAATCATTAATTTTCACTATAAAAAATCCTTTCCCAGATAAAAAATTATTAGGTTATCTATTGTTGTATAAGGTTTTTGATGAGTTAAGTCATTTTATTACAAAAGAACCGATTCATATACGTTGATATAGTAATTAAACCATTTAAATTCAATAATTTAAAATTTACTCTCTTGACAAACAAAAGCGTTTTAATGAATAAGAAAGACTTTCATATATAAAATAAATACTTTTTATAAAAAATCGTGTAGGTTCTGAATCAGTCATATTTTAATTGACCTTTAAGTAAATATAATGATGGATTCATTAAAGTAAGTATTAAAGCATAAGAAATGCCCAAGAAACGCCAGACGGGATTTTCGAATAAAATATTGTACAAAATATTTAGAGAGTCATTGAAAACAAACTTGATTTTTTACGACCGTCTGAAGCACCAATTACTGAGAGCGCTGAAAAATGATATTCAGTAGAAGTACCACTCGATGAAAGCGTCAAAATGATATTGATATTTTTTTATCTTGACGCATTTTGTAGGATAAATGGAGACGGAGAAAGAGCCATAAGTAACTTAATTCTCTATTTTCTGCGTGTTTTAGAGTTTTTATAGGCTTTGCAATGATTTTTTTATATTTATACATAATTAAATGAATATTACATTTTTTTGTTTAGCCCACGTAAGTTTTATTTAGTCCACCATAGCCTACGTGTTTGTTGAAGCACCAACTAAGCCTTGACGCTAAGTACATTATATTTTTTGTAATAAAAAGACAGTAAAAACGACCAAATACTTAGAAATTCTACTAATTAACTAATAATTAAATATTTTTAGTTCTCTACAAATAGTAATAGAGACATCGAAAAACCGACTAAAAGAATGACTCCGAGTAATCACTTAAAGGGAGCAATCCATTAGGCATTTTGTCTGCTAAAGTGAAAATTACTTGAGAACCGAACCCTTTAATCAATCACCGCTTTGCATTTTATATATAGGTAGAGTCTGTTAAAGCGTCTCCACTGATTAATCTCTACGACGTCGCGTCGACAGGTATCTGACAGTTACTGTCAGAGTGTTAGAGTGCACTTCGATTGTTTATACGTGTTATTTTTGTCGTACTTGTCTTGCTAGTCTAGTGCTGTAGATTTCATAGAATAGGGAAAACTATGGAATCAATGTCAAAATCAGGTAGACGTTTTTAGGTCGCTTATTTTTTAATTTTTGTGTACCAATTTTGAGTGAATTAAATTAGAGAATTATTTAGCAAAAGGAAGCAATCGTGTACAGTTTTTTTAAAGCAATATTTTACATTAGAAGTCTACTTGTCGATGGTTTTATTGGTTCAATATTTTAAATACAATAAAAAAAATGCAGTCATAAGTCACTATATGTTGCCTTTTTTCATATACAATGAAATACAAAATACTATATATCTTAAAAGTGTATTTACAATTTCATATTACTTAATACATTTTATTATTTATGTAACTAGAAAGTGTTTAAACGTTTTCTACTGCTTTGTATTAAAATATTTATTATTACGATCTCTATCTTATAATCTCGAATAATTATATCAAGTTATTTAATAAGTACAATGGATCTCGCTAAGCAACGGTACAGCATCTGAAATAAATGACAGTTATATATTGTTATCCCAATTGGGGGAACAAGTTTATTTCACTGTTATAATAATGATAAGTTGAGTTGAGTCTGCCGTATAAGAGTTAAATAGAGTATCTTAAGACTTTGTCCACTTGGGAACTGCAGACACCATAGAACTCTAGTGTTAAGACACTCCGTTGCTTCGTCGCTGCTTTCCGCTTGTTTCGAGGTATTGCCTGTTAAATGGCAGAACTCAATTACGTATTAACTAACGTTGCTAGGGCGATGAAAATAGAAATAGAAAAATCCATCTTCCCCGACCGGGAATTGGATCCATTGACAATAGCATTTACAGGCAGACGCTACTCCTCTGCGCCACGACAAACCAATCTATCTTACTAAATCAAAAAAATAAATAATGAGTACACTTATCAATTCAAATATTAGACATATCTAAACAACTTTTTAGTATAAAATATACAGTAACTTTCATTTTCCATGTATCGACTATTACGTGTATACACAAGTTGCGTCAGTCATACAAAAATAGACATAGACGACGCCTATCAATCAAGAGCCACGCCCTAGACAGATAGAACTTTCATCGTTATAATGGAGTAAGTTCATAGTTTTTTTACAACAGCTCTACATAAGTACTTCATATGTTTAGGCGTCTATTTTTTTGAATTTTGATCAGCTATACACTCAAGTCTCATTTTGTGGTGGTTGGTAAAATCCGTAAAATTTCATATTTACCGTTTCCATGGGAAACGCAGCTTAGGTAACAGGTAGGTAACAGGTTAGGTATCAGTTTGGGTAACGCCATAGGAAGCGTTACCTGAGCTGATCTAAGATTTTTATATCAAATTTTATTTTTTTTCATCTGGTAGTCTCGACTATACGCTATATTACTCTTAGAGTAAATAGTGTTGCGACATAGACAAAATATTATTATGTATTTTGTTTTTAAACAGCTGCTTTTATTTATTTGGATAAGTAGATAAAAATTAAAAAAAAAATATTTGTATTTGTATTTTAAGGAAAGTACATTGGAATAACAACTTTGAAATCTTAATTCGTATTTATTTTTATATAATGTTTCATACTGTTTGGAGAATATATAATTAAATATAAAAGAAATAAATTGAAGTTTCTCTTTGTCTCTCTGGTTTTCTCAATTTTGGCTTTGTTTTTCTTTTAGTGGAATTTTAATATACATTTACGTTTATTATATGATGTCCTCCATGTTAAGTGATCTAGTACAATATTATGAGTACCCACTAAATAGAAGATAGGGCAATATAAACATAGTAAAGAAGCTCTCCATTCTCCATTTTTTACCACAAAATAGAAATAGTGTAGATAGAAAAATATACAAAAGAGTATTATTATTTATAAAAAACTAAAAATAGAATAGTGTCTCCTGTACTAATACAAGCAATCATTGTACTAGAACCATTTCAAAATTCAAGTAATCTTTTCCATAAAAGCTCTTCTTTAAGGAAGAATAGTCATACAGATAAAGCTCCATCAGACACAAAAGCTTGGTTTCCCATCAATCACGACTAAGTTCAAAGCGTCTCGTCTCTACGTTAATCCTCGGAGGCGTATTGACACTTTATCGACATTTCTAAAATTATTGTTACTTTATACTTAGCTTTACTTTAAATAAAAAGAAGCTCCTAGAGTTATAGACGTGATATATAAATTATAATAGAAATAGTCTTTAAATTCTGTGTGATTGTTTGATTAATTGTCAAATACTTTTTTTGGAAACCATGTACTAGACTAATAGACTTTCCATAGTAAAAATCTTTAAAAATATTCATATTTAAAGTAAGAAATAAATATTTAGTTTCAAGTATTACTAAATTGAGAATATATTTAAACGGACCAATTATAAACAACTCTACATTTCATAATAAATCTATTTCAAAGATTTTGTCACGTGATTGTATTTCATATTTATATTATTAATTGGTTAGCTAAGCTATATTGTTTTGCTGTCATTATCATTAAAGAATCTATCCACAATCGTGTTGTAATTTTATTTTTAGCTTCGCGCTTTATCCCGCACATTGTAGGGTAGGCAGAGAGAACTGCAGGAGCCATATGAAACTAGTGTTGTCACTCAGTTGCTTAGTCCCTGCTTTATTATATAATTAACTATTGTTAAATCACATTAAATCACTAAGACCTTTGTGGCTCTACCGTAGCTTAATTCAGTAATGCAAGCTTTTGACTGTCTCTAACAAATGCCATTAATCTTAGATTGATAGTGGAAATTGATTACGTAACGACCTCTGTGAGGAGGTTAACTGCAAAACTATTTGAACTAAGCGTTAGTGCGAATATTATTAATTCCATTAAGTTAAATTTATATAAAGTTAATTAGCATAAATGCTTTTTTTGCACCAATATTTATATTTTACCACACCGTACCGACCGTGGGAAACTAGTGTTGAGACACTCCGTTCTCAACTCAACGCCGCCTTTTTGACAGAGTGACGCCTCTGTGCCACGATGGTCCTCATATTTGGCATATTCTTAGTTATTTCCATTTTACCACGGAAATGAATCCACAGATAAAAGCACTAGCCTTTACTAAATACGTATAAGTACAAAATATCCAGAAGCAGCTTTCTCTTAAAACATAAAAGCTCCATATATGTGATACAGCTATGTTATACAACACTAGCAAAGTTGTAGTTAATGTTTCTAACTTTGCGATGTTATCATACTGCGAAGTTTACTATTTTAACCATTTAGTTAAGACATGAGCTAACTTTGTTAGTTCAACCACGTTATATAATACTGGGTTAGTTTCACGATATATATATATATATATATATATATATATATATATATATATATATATATATATATATATATATATATATATATATATATATATATATATATATATATATATATATATATATATATATATATATATATATATATATATATATATATATATATATATATTAGAACCACCTACAAAAGGAACTAACGTGAGTTGGACAATCATCATAAATTACTCGTAAACGGAGATACTTTTACGAGTTTTACAATTCTACAATGTACGAGTATGGTACAAAATTAGGGTCAATAGCAAATATTTTTTAACAAATAGTTTAAATATATATTTGTTTTATATAAGTACATATTTAATAACTATGTCTAGAAATAAATATAGGTCACAAAATATTTAAAAATATATAAAAAATAGACCAGCATTGCTTGTCAATTAAGTTCTTTACTAAACTAAAACCTTTAAACACCGTAAATATAAAAAAAAAAAACAAAATTTAATCCAAGATAAATCACATTAAACTTTCACGTCCTGCGAATGGCGGACAATATGGAGGATGGTATTTATGAAATATGCCAAAAGTTTTCTGTATGGGTTCCAGCTGATTATGACAGATGGGTGGAACCTCGGGCCGTTTGTGCAAAAAGTATATCAGAGATAAGTGGTTTGTGAAAATTTGTTACAAAACTGTTATTATGTTATTTTTATTATATTTATATATAATATGTTATTATATTTACATGTAATATGTTTATCTGTGGCTTTTAAGTATATATGTACCTTACTGTACTTTAATTATTAAATAATTATTAGAAGATACATATGACGTTTTGTATTTTCTTATTTAAAGTAAAACTATTTATGGGCAAGTTCGATTTCCTTAGAAAAATTAATCATTCATCAAATGTTAAAACATAGTGTCTCCAATCCCTACAGATGCGAGATAAAGCGTGAAGCGTGATGAAGTTCACTCATAAAACACATATTTAAAGCAATCTATCACGTAATGAAAACGTATATTCATACAATAATTTAATTCCCTTTCCATACTAAAAGTTTCCACGTGAAAGGTTTCCTTCGGTCGGGATTAAATTGAATTTGAGCTGGATTTTCAATGCCTAAGGTTGTAATATATTTTTATTGATTCGTTCGTTCGTCTGCCACGCCTTTCCATGTAAGGTCGTATTTTAGAACATTTTACTAGAAACGAGTTATCAAATAAATCTTTACGATTTATATAGCAGCGTATTTAAAGAAATATTATTAAAAAATTGGAATAAGATCTTGATCGACCTTACAAAATATATTGTAGAAGATACTATAGGAAAGTTACATAAAAATCAATGTTTGAAAAGCTTGAAAAGGCTAGCGTTCCAATCTCTCTGGTTCTTTGACAAGAAAATAGTGATACTAAGACTCTATTCTCTCCGTTAATAAGATATTCCATGTAGGTCCACGAAAAACAAATGTAAATTTTTAAAGCGACATAATGATTATATAACATGCCTATTTAAAAATACCCAATCCAAAATTTTAACATCAAAAATCTTGAACATTCATATATTATAGATGCATATATTTATTTTTATATATATTATTTTTAATTCAGAAGTCAAAACAAAGTTACAAACATTGAAAGTATGCGGGTGACGCAAGCACATACTGTACGTAATAGAACATGTCCTGTTCTAATTTGGTTCGTTATCGCGTGAGACTCATCGTTTTGGGAATTTTTAAAACAACACTGACTTTAAAAGAGTAAGTAATATATGAAAGTGCATGAATAATAGTAGTGTGAGATGGTTTAGGGTTCGATTTCAATTTCAGGAGAATAAATTGTTTTCTTTTTCTTCGATCTGGTAACGTAAAGATTAAAGGCAGCCTTGATTTTTCAGTGTCTCAGCAAACAAGGAAAGAAGTGTCCTAAAATATTCCCTTTATCCAGTCTGTTATTAATGCCCCAAAGCTTGAAGCTGAAAAAATATTCGACGACAGTTTGTTTGGTTGTACCAATCTCAGGAATTATTATCAGTTTGGATTAAAAAACGGAGAGAGCAGGGACTAAGCAACGGAGTGTCTAATCACTAGGTTCCTACGGTTCCCGCAGTTTCCTCTGCCTACCCTGCCATGTGCGGGATAAAGCGTGAAGACATAAAAAAAAATTAAAATACTATTTTTGCAAACGTTTATTGAGGAAGATTATAGGTTATACAACGTTAACAGTGTCTATGTAACCTACTGCCTGAAAGTGTCACGTGTCACGGCCAGTTATTGTATATTTATAGAAAGCCTCTATATATTTGTAAGCGAAGCAAGAACTTAGGACCTTTTTTTACGAAAATTACGACTTACATTTTACTACACGACACACTTATAGTTTACTAGTGGATTCCTTGCGCACAAGCGCTTGGTTTTATTTTATATACTTTTAAGGGATGGTAAAGTTGGAAAACTTTTTTTGCTAAAAAGTTTTTAAATTAAATTTTTGAGACAAAAAACACAGTTTTTCAAGCAAATCCAACTGGCTAACGAATAGAATTTGTTTAAACAATTATCAACTGAACTGTTCCGCTTTGAACATCGGCTTTATTTTTCACTAATCCGTCTTTCTAAATCTTTAAAAGTATCAAGAGTAAAATTCTAGGTCAAAAATACATCACTATAAGTGTGCGCAATTAAATCGGATTAACAAATGATATGTAAAGATGATCACACACTACCGCATATTTTACAATTTACATTTCTATATGGCGTAAAAATCATGTTACTATGACAACGAGTCTACTAGTAATAATAAGTCACTCGTCTCCACTTTCTATATTTTCGACTGATTTCAAATATACACACTCTCTATTGGGACTTGAACCTTTGACCTTCGTGTACTGTTACATTTTGTATAACTATGACATAATAGCCTCAATTAAAAGCTTAAAATGTTCACAATTTATAATTGAAAACGCAGTAAAGTATAACAGTTACACGTTTCGCTGAACAAAATGCTCAAATTAAGTTAAAATGAGAGCGCTAATTATATAACAACATACGAAGCCACTATGTTAGTGCAATTTAATATTGTTGAAAATTTTAATTTAAATTTATATATTTTTTATTTTAACTATTTCTTCACTTTAGTAAAGCAAAGTGCGTGAGTTGAGTTCCATCACTTAACACGCAATGCATAATCGAAAAGGTGATTCTTTGTATGACTACCTCACTATATGCGGGATAGAGCGTGAAGCAAAAAATTTGTAAGCTTGATGGTAGTGGGATCGATTTTCATGTAAGTAAATATATAATATATGACCTATTTCATTATGTTATTAAATATGATATACGTCAAAAATTAGGTAGGAAGTAGAGTGTGGAGTGTTTTTACATTATGTTCTCTCCGCCTGTTATGCTAAAAAAATAAAAAAATGAAATCAAATCACCATTCAATCTGAATATATAAATCAAACAAATATTTTCAGAAGTTTGAAAATTCAAACAAAATATCTTTTAAAAGTTTCCAATTACTTCGCCAGTTTCCAATACTCGTATATTATGGAAGGAAATTTTAATGCAGAAGCTATAAGCTGAATCAATTTTCCTGATGAAACTTTTGTATAATATATGAAAATTTTAATTAAGTTTGCTTTTGAGGGAATCTTGTATAGTATAGTATATATAATCTTGTATAGTATAATAGAAGCTTGTATAGTAAAAGACAGTTTTTGGTAAAATGTCTGTGAGTTGCAATATGGACTAATCTTTGCACGACGTTAACAAAAGCAATTGACTTATTTCGCTTGTAGTATGATTTTTTTTTAGCTTCACGCTTTATCCCGCAGATGGCAGAGTAGGCAGAGAAAACTGCAGGAACCGTGGGAACCTAGTATTAAGACACTCCGTTACTTAGTCCCTGCTTTCTCCGTCATTGCGTATTGAATTGAAACTCAACGCTGCGCTTTGCCTAGTTTGCCAGAGCGAAGAAAATGGAAATAGAAAAATCCATCTTCTCCGACTGGAGATCGAACCCAGAAACTGTCGCGTTACAGGCACACTTTGCGCCTCTGCGCACCGACGTAATATGATTTTTTAAATATTCTTTTTTGTTTGAATTTTACTATTTTAATTAAGATTTTTTCTAACACTATTGAAGTGTCATCAATTACATTACCATTTACAGCATCTTTATAGACAAATTGTTTAAATATACAAATCTTTCAAAGTAGTAACCTGCAACAGATCTATATTGTTTATTTTAAAATGTCAAAATTTTTTTGTGTCCTGAACTCGAACAACTTTCATTTCTCACTTATAATAAAATAAACGTAGAATCGACTATAATGAAACTGAAATGTGAACTGATTGAGCAAAGAGAAAAATCGGAATGTGCCCTAATGTTTCTAGTACTCTAAGCTTTTAAGTTAGCTAGCTAGCTTTTAAAGCTTTTCAAGTTAAAAATTGTAACGTAATTGATATTTGTAATTGAAACCTGTCAGACTTTTTTAAATACAAACAATGAAACAATAACTAATCCTGATTGAAATTGTAATCAGTTAATGGTTTTCAATTACGCTCAATAGTTCAAATTAGAACACTGATATCTGATTAAACCTGACAGGCTGATGCCATAAATTGAATTTATGGTGAATACATTTCACATTAACGTACAAATGTATTAAAATCCTATTTATTACCTACGTCTGCTCTAAAGTAGGATTAAGTTACGCCTATATATTGTTTTCTGAATTTGAAGCTGTTACTACTGTTATGTAACATACAGTCATATTCAATTTGCTGTAATATCTAGATTATATAAGCCCTATTGTATACAAATGAAGACATGGTGTAACTAACTCACAAACTTTCACCGATAGTGCTAACTACACCGCTAAATGAAACACTTGAAATGAGTTTATGAAACTCATTCATAATGTAATATTTAGTATAATAGTCGAAAATTTTGTTTATTTTGCATATAATTGTTACTTTTTTTTTATTATTTTAGCTATACGCTTTGTACTGCACATAGCAAGGTAGGCAGAGAGAACCGCAGGCACCGTGGGATCCTAGTGTTAAGACACTCCGTTCTCCGTTTTCCGCCTTTCGAAGCATTGTGTGTTGAGTGGCGGAACTCAACGCCGCGCTTGCTTAGTTGCTAGAGTGAAGGAAATGGAAATGGAGTATTCCTTCCTCGCCAATTGGGAATCGAATCCATAAACCGTCGGGTTAACAGGCAGGCGCCACGCCTTTGCGTGACGGCGTTCACGTTCATATTATACATTTTTTTGATTATTACACACGAAAACATATAAAATTAATTTATATATAACATTTTAAAATATTTATAGAAAATATATAGGAACAAGAGGACCGTCGTAGCGCAGAGGCATATACGTCTACCTGCAAACGCGACGCTTTGTGGGTTTGATTCCCACTCGAGGAAGATGGAATTTTCTATTTCCATTTTTTTCGCTCTGGAAAACTAGGTAAAGCGTGGCGTTGAGTTCCGTCACTCAACACGCAATGTCTCGAAAATGGCGGAAAGCGGGGACGGAGAAAGCAGGGACTAAGCAACAGAGTGTTTCAACACTAGGTTCTACGGTTCCTGCAGTTCCCTCTGCCTACCCTGCCATGTGCGGGATAAAAGTGTCAAGCTAAAAAAAATAGAAACAATACCTAAATGACACTTGACCAACCTAGAATTTAAATTGAATGTTTCTTATTTCGTACACAAAAGACAAATGCAAATATAATTACTTAGCATCCAAATTATAAAGAATTTATTCAACTAAATAATATAATGCGTAATAACGGTCTCTGAAAAGAAGGCCTGAGAATTTAATGAGGTTCAGATTATCCGTAAATGGCGGTTCGTTATAGAAAAAGCCACGGGTTTAACAAAATTGTATATATTATATATATTTATTATTGTATAGAGAGCAATTACATTGTAAATGTAACCAAATATCATACAAAGTCAAATGTGTACATAACTTTGCGTTGGAATAATAAAATAAGAACTAAGAGGCTTCATTCTTTGAACGTTAAATAATTCATATAATCTACCATCAGTTCATTAAACACTAAAGTTAATGCCTCAGACTTGAGAAGAACCGGCGCAAGAAACCTTTTTGTAATTTGCCAAATATTTATAATTTAACAGTTGTTATTAGTGACAATGGTACTCTACAAATAGAACAAAGCATTTCAGTCCAAAGGCGTGTTATCATTTATGAATATGGTAATAACGCTCAATACACAAACTATAATAGATATTTTTTAAGTCCTTAAAATATATTTTTTGACGTGACAACGTCTTAAATTAGGTTTTGCGGCTCGGAGTCAAATATGAAAATGGTAACGTAACGATGTGTCAACTTCACCGAACTATGATCGGTCCGCCGCGCGTATCACTTGACACATGTACAATGTTTTAGTAAACAAAATATATTTTCTATAGTTAAAATTTGTGCAATTTATACTATAATTATTAATCATATCAATAAATATTCTACCGAGAAAAAGACGTTGTCACGTAAAATTTTCAGCCCGTAAAACCCACTTTACAGGCAACCATTTTTTTTTACTTTATTTTCTCAAAACTACTTCGAAAACTGTCAAATTATTTATTTTATTGTATAGAGTATAGAATCAAAAAGAAACTTACCTTCATCTTATTTCATTTTTAAAGGAATTAATGGATCTCTAGATAGTTAGTAAGAAAAATGGTCTGAAGACGTTATACAAACATCTTGCACAAACTTTTCCTGAGGGAAGTAAGACGCTTCACTCAATTATAACGAGCTTTTCGAAAGCTTTGAGAAAAATAAAAGCTAATATTTGTTTTACAACATAAGTCTTGGCGTATTTGTGAATTAAAAAAATAATATTTCATAAGGAAGTGCAAATAATAATTTTTTAATTTAAAATTGAAGGATGGAGTGTTTTAACACTATGTATTTTTCACTTAAAAAGACACTTAAAACTCCACAACTAAATAGTTTCACTAAAATAGAAAAATAAGGACCTTAATAGGAGCATTTTATCTAAAAGCACATTTCTCTACGCAGTTTCTAATATAACATACTGACAGTATGAAATAAGCTTTAGTCAAATAGTATTTATTTTCCCAAAAGCTTTTCGCTGTCCATTATTGGAAGTTCGAAGCAACTGTGGAGATGTAATTAATATTCATTTGCTTCGCCTGTTTATTGCTTCCTTAAAAGATATATAGGGGGTAATATATTGCATGTATTGCTTTTTCTGTAATAAAGTTGAAAAACTGAAGTAGATAAATATTTAACTTTAAGAGCGTTGGTCGTGGGTTCAAAGTTCAATTCATTTTGTGTATTTAATTTATGTACAATAAATCTGGTGTACTGATTTATTTCCATCAAACACTTTAATTTTCAATATATTTATTGCATGATGAAACTTTACATGCCATGTTATAAATATATCGAACCAATATATATCGTCAATATAATTTTAATATGCCACTACACCATAGTGGGTACTTGAAATGTATACAGTTTAGTTTTTAGTTTGATATATATTTCACCCCAGCTTTGTTCCGTATATAGCAGGATAGGCAGAGAGAACCGAAACTTAAAATAATTTTCGAATCATTGCATGTTGATTGGCAAAACCCAATGTCACGCTTAATCTTGTTATAAAGGCGAGGAAATAAAAATATACTTCAAGTAAGAATCGAATCCACAAGTGTTCTACCACTGCACCACGACGGTTTCAATTACAGTGTTTTATACAACAACAAACTATTTAAATGAGACGATCCGATCAAATGAATAAGTAAATATTTATTCTAACTAATCGAACTCAACATAATTGAAACTGAATGAACTGAGAAAATACAATTGATATTTTATTTAAATAGAGCTTTGTTAGCAACGTTTATTGTGATATAGTTAAAATAATTAATTTAGTAGAGTTATCTGATATTGTGATTATATTAAACTATAGGGTAGAGGCAGTTTTAGCAACGTTGGTATCTTGCTTCATGCGTTTCAAGCGGGAAACACCTAGTATCAATACTTAATTTTTAAGGTTCCGTACCCAAAGGGTAAAAAGGGACCCTATTACTGTCTCCAATCTGTATCTCATAAACGGTGATAGCTGGAAAGCGGAAATTTTCACAAATGATGTATTTCCGTTGCCGCTATACTAAAAAAATACTAAGGAGGTTCCCATACAATTAACATGTTTTTTCTGTATCTTTTTAAATATGATTTTATGTACGAGTCCAACTCGCACTTGACGATTATTTTCATTCGTGCTTTATTTCGCGTAGAAAAAACCAAGTGTCAATATATCATCCGCTCAATCTTAAGCTTATCCGCTTTGTTTTCTTATCAGAATGATATGTTATCATATTTGTCTTTAAATAAAATTTACCCACAATCGTTAACACTCAATTTATATCCACAATGGTCTTATACTTAGTATTATTATTATTTTCTTTTTTTTTCAGTTTCACGCTTTATCCTGCATATGGCAGGGTAGGTAGAGATAACTGCAGGGACCATATGAACCTAGAGTTAAGACATTCTGTTGCTTAATCCCTTCTTTCTCCGTCCCCGTTTCCCACCTTTTTCGAGGTATTGCTGAGTGTGAAGTGGCGGAACTCAACGCCGCGTTTTGTCAAGTTTCCAGAAAAATCCATCTTCCCCGTGTGGGAATCGAACCCTCAAACCGTCGTCGTCGTTGACAGGCAGACGCTTACGCCTCTGCGCCACGACAGTCCTCAGTATAATATTATTATTATTATAAAAAGTTAAATTCCTTAGTCTCTCTTCTGAATAACAATTTAGAAACTTAGCAGTATAAATATAAAAAATAGAGAAATGAATCAAAGGCAAAGCGCGGCGTTGAGTTCCGCCACTCAACACGCAATGCCTCGAAAACGGCGGAAAGTGGGGACGGAGTAAGCAGGGACTAAGTAACGGAGTGTCTTAACACTAGGTTCTTATGGTTCCTGCAGTTCCCTCTGCCTACCCTGCCATGTGCGGGATAAAGCGTGAAGCTAAAAAAAAAAAAAAAAAAAAAAAAAAAAAAAAAAAAAAAAAAATGAATCACTATACAAAAATAACAAGGCAGCTAAAAACGTTCTCGTTTTATTTCATCTCTCTATCTAACACACTGTATCATATAGAGCTTATAAATTTTATGAGTTTGTATTAAATGAAATAGTATTCCAATATAGACTCTATGTTACAATGACAAAGCACAATTTTGATTGATCGATTTGTTAGACGGTATCAGAATTTCATGAGTCGCTTGTTTGAAAGAGCTTTTGATGGAACTTTTATTATGGAAGGTAAAAAGTACCTGCCTACAGAAGTTATATATTGGAGCTCGAAAAGGCAATTAGTTCGATTTTCAATATCGCTAATCTTGTCGATCGACCCTCTTTAGATTAAATATTAGCTTTTGTACGGACACTTTTACGAAATTTTGTTCATATTTGGTATTGAAATATTGTGAATTTATTATTAAGGTCAAAAGGTTACAAGAGGTTTTCATTAAAATTTCTGGCATATTAAAAGAGAAAGTATTGGTTATGAGTATAACCAATAACGTAATTCAAATCATGTTCACTTCACTTCATGATAAGTGATAAGTGAAGTAGATTTCCTACCTGCCAAAAAAAGTGTTTAAGTTTAAAAAACTCTATATAAATATAATTTGCAAGCAAATAATCGTTAATCTTTTATAGCAAAATACTTTTAAAAATTGCAACTGTAAAATTTTCACAATGCCTGAAAATTACTAAAGTAATTCAGTGGTGAAATTTTCAAACAAAAGATATAAAACTGGGGCCAACAAAAGGTAGATCCGTTCACAGCCGGGCTTAGTCATTATTGTTCTCGTTTCATCCGGTTATCGTGCGACGACTGGCTGTACTATGCTTTACAATTGTTAGGTAGTGGAGGGATTTAGTGGAAAATGTCTTAAGCTTAGATATTAGAGGTATTATGAAATATAATCATTTTGCTTTTTTTTCACTTGAATATTTATTTTTTATAACTTATCCTATGTATTAAGACCTAGAGTTATGGTATTTTAGCTGGTCTCTCATATCTAAGGATCCAGCATCGAATTTCATCTACATAGGATGACCATAGCGTGTCTCACTGATTATAATTTGAACAAAAGTGACTCGTTAACTTAGTTCACCGTGATAGAGAACTTTTGCCTTCAGTATTCCCAAAAATTAATTCGCAGATCGACTAGGTGTGATCAAAATATGCGTTTTACAGGGTGTTCTTAGCATACGTCTCTAGTTACGTTTTGAGTGTATTAATTTCATATCTTTCTCGTGCCTAGATAATCTACGTCTCTACTCCTAGATAGGGGCATATAAACAATATAATTCAATCTTGTTTCGAATAATACACTAATTCCTCATAAGATCGTACTGTCTTTTGCCATCATATTCTCTTTGTTACTTTAGGGGACACAACTTCCGTCCCAACAGATTTGGAAGTCGAGGTACACAGAGCGGTCGGTGGTATCTTAATTTCAAGAATGCTGCAGATGGTATTTATTACATTTTCAGATCAATTCGTATATATAGTAGAAGTACTATGTACCTAATGACTAGATTAAAGATTTTCTTAAATCAATTTGTAAAGTTTAAATTTAAAATACAAATATTTTGTAGACCAAATACTAATTTAATTTATATATTTAATAGTAGTGATTAAAATTTATAGTTCATTAAGCCCTTCAAAATGTAGTCCTTGAATATAAAGTTATACTAAATTAATTTAGCTGGAATATTCTAGAGCTTCACTAAAGTAAACGTTAGTATGAAATGGAACACTTTGGAAACTAATATCATAGTGTAGTACCTTATGATGGTATAAAGGAGATTATATGCAAGACTTAAAACTCTACTAGTAAAAATTAACTGTAATATTTAATCTCTATTTTTCTTATATCGTAATTTACATCAAGAGGTCGTTGAGGCTATAGCAATATAGTGGATGGCCGGAAACGCGTCAGATTTAGATTAATATATCACTTTTATTTTCTCAAGTTGGTTACAAGATAAAATGTTTTGTCAGATTCGCTGGAAAGATATTTTTTCTTTAAATATACTAGATGTGATGACAGCATTCAGTGAGGATACAAGGAGCCGAAGAATAAATGAACCTTCAAAGCTTTTTAAGGGGTTCTTAAAGAAACTTTATCGCAGTGTTTTCATAAGAACAAAAATTTGGTTAATTATACAGACGTAAAAAACTCTGAGGAAAAATATATGTAGAAGTTGAAGTACAGCGATTGAGGCAAAAAAGAGACTATGTTCGTATTAAAATATTTGGTATCCGCACGTTTTGCCATTAAAAAATGGAAAATGACAGAATATTACGTACATATATATTGAAGTAAGACTTTTATAGCTAACTGTAATAAAAAATAATGAAATAAAAATAATAATAAAGTAACAAAATAGTAAATATATAAATGTATATAAACATATATATACATATATATATATATATATATATATATATATATATATATATATATATATATATATATATATATATATATATATATATATATATATATATATATATATATATATATATATATATATATATATTATATATATATATATATATATATATATATATATATATATATATATATATATATATATATATATATATATATATATATATATATATATATATATATATATATATATATATATATATATATATATATATATATATATATATATATATATATATATATATATACGATCTTAAAGACTTAACATTTCAGTACAAAGCGCTTAGAATTATTCACTTACTATATAATATAATTTAAGATGAAATAAGGTTTTATATATATATATATATATATATATATATATATATATATATATATATATATATATATATATATATATATATATATATATATATATATATATATATATATATATATATATATATATATATATATATATATATATATATATATATATATATATATATATATATATATATATATATATATATATATATATATATATATATATATATATATATATAAAACCTTATTTCATCTTAAATTATATTATATAGTAAGTGAATAATTCTAAGCGCTTTGTACTGAAATGTTAAGTCTTTAAGATCGTGATAGGTTACAAGTGCGCCTTTCTATGCAGTTTATTTAACTTTAATGTACTAAATAAATCAACTTTATACTATTGGACTATAATGTTGGACTTGAACGATACTAATGAGTTCGTTTCCCGTTTGAAAAACGTTGTTTTTTTTTTATTTTGAAATATATGAATTATATTTATTTCCGTTTTTAATTATTAAATTATAAAAAATAATTTTAAGCTTTTTTGTAGTATATAAAAAAGAAGGCAGATTGAAAGTATTAAAACACTCTGTTCCTTACTTTTCCCAAGACAAGCCAGCGCAGATTTAAAGTATAATTTTTCGCCTTTTATTTATTTATTACAAAAACATTTCCTTTTATAACAAATTCAAATTCAAAATATTCTATATTCAAATAGATTAGAGACAAGCATTTTTATTTGGAAGGCAGTTTTGCTGCGAAGAGCTGGTAAGAAACTCAACCGTTGCTATTTTAAATATATATTACAATTTTATTAATAAATACAACAGTAGCTGTTCAAAGCGGGGACGGAGAAAGTAGAGACTATAAGCGACGGAGTGTCTTAACACTAGGTTCACATGGTTCCTGCAGCTCCCTCTGCCTACCCTGCAATGTGCGGGATAAACTGTGAAGATAAAAAAATCAATTTTACATATTACTATCATTTAAGTGAGAATCGAACCCGAAATCATCGCGTGTATATTCAGTTATTAAAACAAAAAAAAACACCTACAAAGCAAACAATTTATAAAGTAATTAATTAAATATGTATAGAAATAAACGAAATAACAGCGTTTATTTATAAATTGAGGCTTTATGTAAGTAGGGTCTAGGCGCCGCCCAACGCCCTCTACACACTAGGGGGTGGCGAGGGGGTGGAAATGGGAGGGGTCTTTGAGAAACTAGGTGGATGGAAACAGTATATTTTGTATTCTAGTTATTTACGCTTCGCTTTATCTCATTCTTAATATGTATTTTTCTTACAAATGTAATTAAAGGAGAAACTGTTCCTAATTAGTCTTTGATTTTTCTTTTGTTTTATGTATATTTTTTGTAGTTCAATACATTGCTGGTTATTAACGTAATTCAATTAATTAAATGTAAAAAATATCACCTCAAAAGAAGCTTTTAATATGAATATATATACAATTTATTATTTTCCCTTCATTTTCTCAATTTGACCCTTCATCCCACTCGTAGCAGAGAGATCTACAAGAACCGGGTGAAACTGTGTTAAGACAGTCCGTTCCCCACTTTTCGCCTTTCGAGGCATTGCGAGTGAAGAAAATAAAGCGAAATAATTCATCTTCCCCAAATGGGAATTGAACCCACAAATATCGCGTTTCTAGGCTTACGCTACGCCTCTGCGCTACGATGGTCCTAAAAATATTAATATGAGTAATATAATTTCTAAGTAAATTTCAACAAGCACACTGACCTCACAAACGAGCTTATGCACACACAAAAGCTATCCAATATCCAAAAGCAATCAATGGCTAGCACAATTCAAATAGAACTTTCCCATTCAAAATTCCAATTGAACAAAGCTTTAAATCAAACTTAGTCTGTTATTTGAAGTTGACATAGCATCGATAATCAATACTTTACTATCAACGTATCTCATATACTTATAGGTTGTTTTAAATCAGACTTATAATTTACACCACATTCAAAAGGAAAAGGCTCTAATGCCTTTTCCCCATTTTTTTTTAAATGTCAATAATGAAAGTAGTGAATTTCTATGAATTTCGTGTAATCAAAACTTATAGGCTGCCTCGTTTTCATTTTGAATTAGGGATTTTAGCCTGAATTTTTTGCCAAAATGACAGGTTTTCGATAAAATGGACTAATACATAGATAAACGATTTTTCAGTTCAAACCAGTTGTTACTGAGATTAGCTGGTTCAAACAAACAAATATATACTTTTTTGCTATATTATATATTAATAGAATGTATAGTATGTTTATTTTATTTTCATATACAATAGCATATGCATCAAATTTTGAACCCACAACAGCCTGTCTACTGTGAAAAATAATTTTTAACCGAAAATATGCCATCGGAGTCGATGACATTGATATTAGGGCAATGCTCTCGCTCCGGAATTAGATTTGGTCTTAGTCTAGGCCTTAAATAGAGCTGGCTTACGAGAAGCGCAGATTTAGATTATTTGCAATACATTTGTGATGTATCACGACTTTGTCCTTTAAGCGTTTCTCTGATTGTGACTAAATCTCTGATTGCAACTATAGTGAATAGTAAATTTTGTGTACTAATTTCATTAAATATTTATATATTTCTGAACATAAATAACGTTTAAATATGTAAAAAATTGTATTTTCTAAGCAATCAGCAATACAAAATGATATCTCATCACTCTATATATATCCTGTACATAGAAGGAACCTAGTGTTAAGACACTCCGGTCCCTCACAACCCTCACTTATAATATTTTGATTAAATTTACGATATATAAAAAAATAACAACAGTAAAAAACAAGTGTCCATTTAGATTCATTGTAAGTGTTTATTTATATTTATTCATTTAATAATTAGTAGAAAAACCTATTAAAATAAAAAATTAAATTTATTTTGGTTAAAATCAGTATTTATTTATTTTGTAGTTACGTGTCGAAATCAAGTAAAATTGAATGCTCAATTCATCTTTTATAAACATATATATGTTGTGTATGCGTTTAAGTGGATATTAGAATTACATTTAATTAAAATAATGTTTATAATAATTCTAAAATATACATAAAGAAATTCACTTTTATATAATTTTTATAGTTTATCCGATACCTTTACGCAGTATGGGAAGCTAGTATCTAAATATTCCGTTCTCCGTTTTTGGATTTATTCCAGCAATTATGTTGAGTGGCAAAAATCAACAGCTCTCTGACTATATTGGTAGAGCGAAAAAATAAAATCATTTTAGTCCTCTTATTACAAAGCGAACTAGCAATCGACCTTTTTGAATTAATTTAATTTTACATCATAGTAAATTTCTATGTAATTTATTCCTCAAATTACCATATTTTGCTAATTTTGACTAATTTTCTAATTACAGCGTTACCGAATACAGCAAAAAACTGGATTACGGATGCATTAGTCCAGCAAAAATAGTTATAATTGAATTAAAAATGGGTACGCCTCAATGCGTTTCACATATAAAAACTTGGCGTGTACAACTGAAGTAGTTAGAAAGTGTTATTATGCAAATATTGTGTAAAAATAACAATTTCAAATGCTTACAGTGTTGCCGCAAAAAGGTTATTTTTCAATTGGAGCTGTCAGTTCATGAGAAATGGCGTTCGATTATAAAAAAATAGGGTTTTTTACATAAAAACGAAAAATTACAGCTATATTTAACTAAACAGTGGAATAGTAGACTACTCTTTTATGAAATCGATTAAAAATAAGTATAATTTAAATAAAAAGAAATATAAAACTGCATTAACAGAATATGGTTACACTAAAACTGTATATAAAAATATATATACATAGAAAAGCAAACAAGTGTCGATTTAGATGCATTGTAAGTGTTCATTTATATAAATACTATAGTTATTTTTTATTTCACTTCCCGTTTGTCTGCTTCAGAGCAATTTTAGTGAATGAGTCACTTGTACTTACTGCGCTTTACCAACTTGAAGTAATCGCTCAGGTCACTTACCTGTAAACAAATAATAAAATATTTATAATATTTTGTAGATTTTGTCATATGTTGTTAGTTATATATACATATATATCTAGGTATAGTTAAAGACAGCTCTGTTGTGATATAATACTGTCATATAGAAAGTTGGACGAAACTTAAAATGTTATGAGTTTTTTAATTTTAATCTTTAAATTATCTTTAAAAATAAATACCCTTTCAATATTCTTAACGATAAATGAATTCTCATAGTAAGTTTTTTAAAGCTCTTCTAAATATTATTTTCAACAACAAATTTACTCGGTATTAAACAACTTTTGAAAGTAAATACGGAGAATTTCTTTAAAAAAATAAAAAGGAGAAAAAAGTACAGACGAAATAATTAAAGAAAACATGTTAAAATTGGAACGCAGCAGGACTTGAACTCACGCCCTCTTGTGAACCATGCAAGCGCTTTCACCACTGAGCATGCGTTCAGGATAGAAAAATACTTAAAGAATATAAAAATTTGAAATCAAAAAATTTTATCCTCAGTGGGGATTAACATTTTAAAAATCATAAAAATATTTAAGTACAGACGAATTGTATGGATTATTTTATCTTGGTTAGAGTAAAGTTTTATAGTTTATAATTTAATATATTATTAGTGTACAAAAATATAATTGAATTTTGTACGAGGTAGAGCAGGTCTTGTGTACTGTTAAATATCAGCTAAATTGTAAAGTTAAACAAAGTTAAAATAATTTATTTTATATTAGCCTCACGTTTTATCTCACTAGTAGAGTAGTAAGCAGAGGGAACCGTAGGAACCATGGGAACTAGTGTTAAGACACTCTTTTCCTTGTTTACCGCCTTTCGAGGCATTTTGCGTTAAGTAGTTACCAGAGCGAAGAAAATGGAGAAACAATCCATCCTCCCCGAGCGGGAATTGAACCTACAAACTGTTACGTTTACAGACAGACACTGCATCTCTACGCCAAGATGATACTTAATTGCGTATTTAATCTCAACTTAAACGATAAAGTTAATAAATCCTTATATATAATAATTTGAAACTAAAATAGAGAAATATCACTGTTAATGATAAAAGAGATTAATATAAAAAAAACAAAAGAAAACTAAGAAAAATCTCATATAAACCTCTTTATTGAATAAGCACTAAACGGTATGTCATTGATATAAAGCGTCTGGTATTGACGTGGCATTGGAAAACTTGTTGAGATATGATCTTGTGTGACAGTTTGACAGCCACTGTCTGCTCAGCAAGGCTTTTGTGGACTAACTTTTTCTTTTGATTACTGTATATATGTGTGTAACATAAAAATAGAATAAGCTTGGTCTAGATATTATAAATAATGTTTAAACGATTTTAATAGAGCTTTTTTGTATTCGATTAGTTAGTAATACGTATACATCTAAGTATAGTTTACAATTAAGTTATAATATGTATGTATAGTACTTAGAAAAATTTAAAAGCTACTGTAAACAATATTACTGAAATGAAAAACA
Source organism: Dione vanillae (assembly GCA_037178615.1). Classification (NCBI taxonomy): domain Eukaryota; kingdom Metazoa; phylum Arthropoda; class Insecta; order Lepidoptera; family Nymphalidae; genus Dione; species Dione vanillae. Next base: position 571,058 of record JAZFAU010000220.1, on the reverse strand, counting down.
AAAAGGAAGCTCTTATTATATTATCTGAGCTTTTATTATAAAAGCTTCGTTAATTAACTTCCTTTGATAAAAAAAGCTTATTATGTGAGTAGTGAAATCTTCTGTTATTTCTTGAAACTAAGTAAATTAAAATAATATATTATAATAATAAAACGTATAAAGATGTTCGGTTACTCGGTATCTCACCAGCTTTAAATGTTTTATAAATTTTCTTCATAATTTCTTGCATGTCTTGGTATCTAGTATGCAATAACATATTTAAAATATTATTATTAAAAATGTCAGTGTATACTGAAATATTAAATAATATATGGAATTTATATTCAAAAGTTTCAATTTTTTTTAATCAATTAAAAATAATAATAATTTCAGATCTGAAGTTACTTTTGTTCTAGCGATATTAAGAACAAATTGGACTTTTACACCCAAAATTAGGTTCTTAAGCATACTTAAATACAAATCAATTCATAATACCTAAGTAATAAATGCTAGTTTTGAATGACTAAAAAATATTTAGTCAGTCAGACCAAGCCAGGCTAATCTAATTATCTTAAGTTACACGTATTTAATTCTAATAAAGCAATATTACATATATACCATAATAGTTTACTTCGTACTAATTCATATAAGCCTGATAAAAAAATTGGAACAATTTGATGACAAGAGAACCGATGTGATGGCAGAGCCTGGTACTATTATCTCAGTACATCCCTTGACGTCACAGATCATAGTTAAATTGAAAAATAGATTAACGTCATACACATCTTCAATGGTCGTATTAAATAACAAAGAAGTGCATTTTGCTGTCAAGAAATAGCCTAAGGTCATTTATACTGTCAATAACATGTAACAAATATGTGGGAAAATACTGAGAATAAACTGATGCTAAGTTCATTCCGCGGATTCACCGTGCTGGTGCCGAGCCCATCGTGTTATAGGTAGAGGACCCAAGTGCGACTCAAGTGTAGATTTAAAGGGCCCCTTTAAAATGCATTGAGTGTTAGTGCATTGCTTTCACTGTCCAGACTCCCATCTGTCCTCCCATCGCCTAACCTAATTTTAAATGATCCTATCAAAGCCGCCTTCGAAGTGCGTTTAAAAAATGAATAGTTCTAGACAGGGTGAGATCTTTTAGATTATAGAGAAATTTCACTGTTATCGAAGCGAGAGGGCTCCTACACCAGTCGCATATAAGTTAACTCTAACCCTATCTCCTATTATCAGAAGCTTTATTCATTTAAATAATTTTTAAATATATTTAAAGTTAATCTGAATTAAAATAGTGACCACTTTAACTAATTAGCAGGAAGTAATTAAGCTCATCCAGCACTAGTGTTATAATGTCCATTATGTAACTTCAGAAGGACGTTTTTGTAAGAGAAAGCTCTGACAGTGTAAAAAGGAAAAACGTTTACTGCATTGTGAGACTTGTAATTCTTGAATTGTTGTTAAAAAAACTTAAAAGTAAAGGAAAATGTAATATACTTTATTTAGATTCTCCATAGTAAAAAATAAATTAGTTTTATAATCAAAATATTTTGTTCGCTATTAACATAGTGTTAAGACACTACGCTACCCGCTTTCCGCCCGTTTCGAGACATTGCCTATTGAATGGCAGAACTGAACGCCAAGTTTTGCCCAGTTGCTAGAGTGAAGAAAATGGAAATGCAAAATCCATCTTCACCGAGTGGGAATCGAACCCAGAAACCATCGCATTAGCAGGCAAACGCTACACCTTTGGCCTACGATGTTCCTTATGTTTAATATTTTTAGCCTGTATAATATTTTTTTTTTATTTTTTTAGCTTCACGCTTTATCCCGCATATTGCAGGGTAGGCAGAGAGAACTGCAGAAACCATACGAACCTAGTGTTAAGACACTCCATTGGTTAGTCAATGCTTTTTTCTTTTTTGATTTTAACAGGTAATAAAACCTTTCATATACATAAATACTCGTTAATGTATCATAAATAAACGTGTACATTAATATTTAAAAGTATATTATATTATATAATAAACAATAGTAAAACATTAAATGGGACCTTATATTGAATTCAAAGAGAACTAAATCCTTTTTGAACCCGTTTTGCTAACTTTTATCAAAATTTACATACTACACATACAACAACATGTAGATTTCGTTTTAATAACAGAGTAAGGCCATTTGAAATTGGTTAGAAATGTTTCCGAACAAGAATTAAAATTGGATTGGATTTGAATCTACGATTGATTGGTCGATTTCTATGCTTTTTTGGTTTCACAAAAATTACTTTTGTTACTACATAGATGCAATTTATTTTTCGCATTGCGGTTGTGGTATCGTGATTGCAATTTTTACTTCTATTTATACTAAGGTAAAATTTGTAATTTATTATTGTCATATACACATGTTACTGCGTTTCATAAGTTAGGTAAAGAGAGAGAGTAAAATTTTAGGACACTCAGCTTGTCACATGATGTCTAAATTTAAGACATTGTGTGGTGTTTAGTTAAATTCAATGTCACGTTATGTCTTGCTAGACCAGAGTATAGTGAAAAAAGAAAATATAACTCAATTTTTTTACTGTCTACCCTGCAACAGAAAACAACAACGGAAGGCTCAAAAAAATAATCGATTTAAAAGTTATGTAGCTCTGACAGTACAATTTGTCCCATAGACAGTTTTCAAGTACTACTGTAATTAAGTTAACTTGTACAATTTAAATTCGTATCGAGTCAGTCATTACTTCACTGCGGCAAATTGTTGAACAAAAATATTCAAAAGCTGAGCCAACAAAACGCATTTAAAAGGAAATCTGTTACTTTTCGTCTATAATTTGCATTTACTATAGTCTCTTCTGAGGAAACAAAATTAAAGAGTTGTGCCATAGAGTGATAGAGTGTCAAAACTTAGTTTATTTTTCATTTTCCGTCCAATTTTCGAGATATTAAGTATTGAATGGCAGAAATCGACGCTGGAAGTTGTTTACTTAACAGAATATAGACAGATTCATAAAAAATGTAATATTTTATCTGTCTGTTATAATTATATAGAATTTTGGCTCGCTTTTTCATTTTCAGGCCATATAACTTAAAAAACAATTATAAAAAATTTATATAATATAAATAAAGTTCAGTTAATGAAGCTCAGTAAAAAAGTTCGTTTATAAAAGCGCTTCGTTTGTCAAAGGCAAATTAAAATGGACGTATATAATATATAATAATAATGATACAGATTAAGAATAAAACACAAACAAACAGAATAAATTAAACTATTCTATATAATATTGTATATAGAGCTTTAATTCACTCAGCCGTGAAGTTAATGAGATGCAGAGTGTCAAAGGCATTTGTAGGTTGCGTTACAGTCGGGCGCATCTTTATTTAAGATTAACTCGCTATAAACGTTTTAAGCAGTTTAAAGTTTTTTTTTAGCTTCAGCTAGACAGAGACTAGACAGAGTGTTGGGACACTTCGTTCTATATATTTTGTACAGTTTTCAAGAAATTGCCGGATGAGTGGTGAAATTAACGCCCAACGTGGTGAAGAAACGCAGCGTAAACGCGACAGTTTGTGGGTTCGATTTCCATTTTTTTATACTTTTCTTCTGCACAGTTTTGTTCGTGGCGTTGAGTTTTGCCAATCAGCACGCGATGCCTCGTAATAAGACAAAAATCTGGGAATGGAGTGTCTTAACACTACCCAGCTATAAGCGGAACTTATTATTCTAGATGAGAAAGTCTGAAGATTCAGCCGATGGGTCGAATCCACACTTGGGCTAATTAAACATTTCAATTTTCCTGGTCTTATCGGGAGATAAAGCTCGTTGATATCCATTATAACTTTACCTTCGCATTTTTTAAATCGAAACTGTATGAAAATATTTATCTGTATATTTTTATAATACATAAAACAAATATATTATATACTTTATATGACATAACGCTATTCACGACAAATTTCCAATACATTTAAAGCTTCCGAAGCTTAAATAACTTTGAACGCTTTAGAAACGAATAGACCGAGAAAATTCAATTGAGCACAAGTAAATGTGTTTTGGTGAAAACTTCATTTACTGTGAACATCGAGTATTTTATTTTCATTTTGTATGACTGACTTCATTGTGACGTAATTGGAACTTGACTGACTTACTGATCGAATATGACGGTTGCGAGTTCAGATTCCAGCTAAATAATATTTAATATTTGACACGTTGCGGTGTTAAATTCCGCTAATTAGCGCTGTTTAAATTTATTAATATATATTTTGTGTATTAATTTTAACATATATTTTAAATTATTTCTTAGTAAAAGTCTTAATTATTAATCATTCTCAAAAATTGACAAAGTACATATATATATATATATATATATATATATATATATATATATATATATATATATATATATATATATATATATATATATATATATATATATATATATATATATATATATATATATATATATATATATATATATATATATATATATATATATATATATATATATATATGAAACTAGAAAAACTTTTATCTACAAACAAAATATCGACAAAAAGAAAAAAACCTCTTATATTTCTTATTAGCTGCCTGTAAACTTTGAACAAATACAAATAAAAGAGACGTCCAGAGCAAAGCTGGAGGCGAAGAGCTTTCTTTATAAAGCTTAAGTTACAAATAAACAATGATACAGAACAAAGGGCCAGACGAATATGAAAACGGTCTATATATAACACCCTCCCGCTCCGTTACATTCCTGTACCAGTGCGAAACTAAATTTACAACTTCGTTTAAGGAGTTCTTAGTAATAAATATACAGACTAATACTCTATAGATTGTCTTATGAGGAGATCTCTAATACTATCACATAAGAAAATATCAAATTTTGGCCTTAAAATAGTAAAATAACTGAAGCTTTTTTTTCGATTACTACTGTAACGGATTACTTAATATCTAAAAGCTTTAACGTTCAAAGTGTTATTTGATTCTAAAAATAATTTTAAATTTAAATTGTTTTTAGAATAATGTATGAAAATTTCAATTTATTACTTAGTTTTGCTCTTCATCTAGTATAGGAAGAAAGAATAAACGGTGATTTCTGTATTTCCAAGGTAGGGAATTCAAAATATTTAACAAAAGGGGATCGAATCAACAACTATCACGCTTCCAATTAAAAGCAGTACCACTGTGTCACGACGAGTTATTATCTTATATTTATATAATATTATCTTTTAGTTATTTTTATTGCACAGGGATAAGCAGAGACAATCAAGAATACCCACGTTTAAACAAAAAGATAAACTATTTTTAATATATTTAAAAAAACGTAAGCTTTCACAAATAATTATTATTGTAACATGATTCTTCTATGCACCAGCGATTTACTTTACATAATATACAGAACCAAATCCACTTAGTGGTTTTTTCTCTATTTGCTTTGTATTGAAATCATACACTTCAACTGTTCTTAGACGCCATTGTGGCACAGTGAGGCTTTCTTTTTGTAATTTAAGGTTCATATCCGGATTAAGGCTTTTCGCGAAAAATCTATCATGCTTTTTATAAAACTATCAGTTTATTTCTGGATATTATATTGGATATTACATTGGAAGTAGCTATTGACACAAAATTCAAACAGTTTACTTTCTGTAAGTATAGTCCTTAAAAAATATTTAATAAACAAGTTTACCACATGGATTTCCATCAATAAAATTTACCAGTTCAAATTGAGCTATCAACCTATGTCAAGCTCAGCTTGTATGAAGCTAAAATTAGATCTACAATACGCCATTTACATACATGCGTCATGGTGATGAGTGAATTGCGAGACACATTTTACACTTACATTTAAACACCATGCATACTCGTACATAATCAGACTGACACACATATATATATATATATATATATATATATATATATATATATATATATATATATATATATATATATATATATATATATATATATATATATATATATATATATATATATATATATATATATATATATATATATATATATATATATATATATATATATATATATATATACAAACAGACAAGGTTAGACATTTTTTCCTGTAAATAAATCCATTACATCATCCTTTCAATACAATGAGGTCTTACCAAAAGTGTGGCCTAATAAAATTTAAAATGGCCGACACGCGCCGCTTTGATTGTTGACTACATCATGAGGTTAATTAGATAATACACGTAATGTGTTCTTCGTAGGAAATGCGAATTGAGAATAATATTTTGAATCTTTAGAACTGTCGTGGCGCAGACGCGTAGCGTCTGTATGGGTTCAATTCCTACTCAGGAAAGATGGATTCATATTTATTTTCTTTACTTTGGTAACTAGGCATGCGCGGCGTTTAGTTCCGCCTTACACGCAATGCTTTGAAAAGGCGATATGCTGGGAATGGATTGTCTTAACGCTAGGTTCCAGCGGTTACTGCAGTTTCATCCGCCTACTTTGCTATGAGTGGGATAAAGCGAGAAACTAAATAAAATCTCACATAAATATATTTCACTGGTCTGGATAATATCAAACTAAGTATATGTGCTAAATTTTGCCTCTTAATTTTACTAGAACTTCCCATCTATTTCTGCAGAAATATGTGAGAAAAGCAAAGATAGTGACAGTTGAAGCTATGAAACTTTCATTCCTCCAAATTGGTAGAACTGCAGCGTTTAATTCCACATTTAAACATACTATAACTCGAATTCAGGTGAAAATAGAGAAAAAGGAGTATTTTGACACTATTTTCTCTTTAGTATATATTATATAAGGGAAATACAGAACCAAAATACAATATGCATGTCATACTTATCCAGTATTATATAAAGTATAATGCATTAAGTGGATCAATTTATTTTAAGTTCACTTTCATCCTTCACTTTCGGATGTACAGTGGGTGGAAGATATTAGTAAATTGTCTCGAACAAGATCTGAATTTGGGATTTCCTTACGTTTTGTAATACTATCATAAGTATGCTTAATATGTTTTGATTCTATTTGTTTTATAGGCTGAGTGGCTGAGTATTATAACATATTTCTTAGTTATGTCTGATTACGTATCTGTAAAAAAAAACTAGAATCTCATCTGTATTGTGACAGGATTTTAATATAAATAAAACTAGCCTTTATTCTTTTTTTTTTTTTTGGCAGAGGGAATTGGAGGAACCATATGAACCTAAGTGTTAAGACACTCCGTTGCCTAGTCCTTGCTTTCTCCGTCCCCGCTTTTCGCTTTAGGCATTGCGTGTTGAGTGGCGGAACTCAACGCCGCGCCTTTTGCCTTGTTGCCAGAAGCGAAGAAAATGGAAATAGAAAAATTCATATTCTCCGAGTGGGAATCGCACCCTCAAACCGTCGCGTTTACAGACAGACTTACGCCTCTGCGCCACGACGGTCCTCAACTATACTTCATCTGTCTCTATATATCTATATCGCTATCTCTATATATCTCTATCCCTATATGTCTCTTTTAATTTAGCATATACGGTCTTCGGTGAGTATAGAGAAGTGCTAATATAAGATTTACAGAAATTTTCAAAAAATACTACTACTACTACACTTGCTTCTTGTTTTCGGTTTTCAATAATAATGAAACAGTCGTAAATAACATATTTATGAATTTTACAAAAAAAAATGGAACAGTGGAATAAAATAAGAAATCAGTGCGTAAACTTGAATTTCTAGATGACTTATATTCAGATTTAAATCTAGGCTAAACGTCAAAGCGTAACCGTGACCTATCAAGAGTGCGTGCTAATAAAAAAATGTGTAACACTCCATCAAAATCCAAGGTACCAATTTTACAGATAAAAACTAAATCAATTACCAAAAATAGAATAATTTCGTCATAAACTATGTTATACTGCACAGTAAGGTCAGGTGAAACGTGCGTGAGAAACGACCATTGTAACTAGAGCTCTATATACTAAAAATTCTGCGTCATTGAAACGCTATGGAAGGGTGAAGAGGACCGAGTTAAACTGGCACCGAGTGACTCACTAGCTGATTCAGACTTTCCTATTAAAATTTTAAATTATTTTCACCGTTTTATAAATGTAATGCAGTTGTAAGTAGATATTGCTTAATGCACGCAATAGCTGTGAGAATTTTAAAAAGCTATAGTAATATATGTATCAGGACGTGTCCCTTGTTAGTCTAGTATCAATAATACTTGGACCATTTAAAAATGTTTTCAAATATAAAATCTTAAGCCAGAATCTTAAGTTCACAAACAAAACAACGAGTTGCAAACCAGTCTTGCAAGTCGCATTTCGCGTATGGCCTAAAATCGGAATTAAATGTCCTCTGGCTGTATATGTACTCGTATTTATAGCGGATGTGTAAACTTAAAAATGAATGTAGTGGAATTTCGTCGGCACGTTGATGGGATGCATGTCTGTGGAAGGAAAAGGAGGATACTTCGGTTGATTTTTGAGAACACTGTGTCGAAAATACTGGAGGAAGATCATATATACAGTGGACTAATACATAAAATACTTATACTATATTGACAGTGAACAAGGTAAAAGAGGTATGCAAGGATCGGGGCGTTTGGCTCTTAGTCTCTTGAAACCCTGTTAGAGCGCGAATTGTAATAACTGTAGTATATTCTTTTGCTTTAAAATCCTAATATTCTGGAATGATCGCAATGGCAAATTGGCTGACTGTAATTCTAGAGTTTTGAATAATATTTCCACTCGAGGAAGTGATATATTGGATTTCCTCTTTTTGGTAAGATTATAGAGCAACGTAGAGTTCGGTCACTTGACATATAATGTCTTATCTAAATTGTAATGTTAATGTATAACAAAATATTACAACACTAGGTTTCTTCTATATTTCTTGCTATATACGTATGTGCAACAGTGTTTTTGTTTAAGCTTTTCCTTGCGGTGGAGAGAATTTAGTGTCAAGATACTATAGCCCTGGTTATCAGTGAGAACTCTGAAAAATATTGGCAATTGAAAAGATAAACCCAGTCCCTTTCTTCATCTTATCAGAGTACAAATATGTAAGTGATTCCCTAGAGATAGAATATATTTAATAATATTATATTCTCTTTTAATATTTTATATTTATACATGAAAAATCCCAAATGACTTTTGGTTCAAGTCAAATTTAAAAAAGCGTGACTAACTTTCTTATAATATGTATACAGTCTTTGCTGGAATTGAATCGGCGACCTTGTGGCGAACATGACGGACCGAGTTTAATTTACGTGTTAACGATCGTGAAAAACTGTTAAAGTAATTTGGACCCTTTGTCTTAAGAATTAAGTTATATATTAGACTGTGTGTACATAACATCAATAAAAATAACAATTTTAAGTCTAATAAAGTCTCGTTTACAGCTTGTAATTGTTGAACAGAGTCTAAAGAGATTATAGCATAATGTTCATAAATGACTTGAAACGCGAGGGGTTTATGGGTTCGATTCCCACTCGAGAAAAATAAATTATTAACCCCGCTATATGCGAGAAAAGTGTAAATTTGTTTTCTTATTAATTTTGCAACATACACAGGATATTTATCTAATAAAAGTTAAAAGTTAAAATATATTGAAACAAATATGGGAATCAAACTTGCAACCATCGCAAAAATGCCAGCTAGTCTTCTGGAGGTATATTGGGTTTTTCTCCACAAATAGCAAATCCAACGCAAAAAACAATCAATTCGAACCAGGAGTTCCCGAGATTAGTGCGCTCAAGCGTACAAACTCATCAGCTTTATAAAACTAGTATAGACGGTAAAATAAATAAAAATACACATAATTGTTGAAATGAGTCAGAAATTACAAAACAAACGTGTAATAAATTGCAACTTTTTCTGAACACTCAATTATCGTTGAATGAGTCATTATGTCTATAAAAAGGATCTGCCAATTATGTAATTAGTATAAAGTGCGATTATAATAAAGTTAAAAGCAGATATATATATATATATATATATATATATATATATATATATATATATATATATATATATATATATATATATATATATATATATATATATATATATATATATATATATATATATATATATATATATATATATATATATATATATATATATATATATATATATATATATATATATATATATATATATATATATATATATATATATACATATATATATATATATATATATATATATATATATATATATATATATATATATATATATATATATATATATATATATATATATATATATATATATATATATATATATATATATATATATATATATATATATATATATATATATATTGATTTCAACAAGTGGTGAAATATGGCACATTTTTTATGATACTTATATATCCGTTCTACTATTTGATATTTGTAAGGTAGAAGTAAAAAATATATACATATATTTATAAAACATATGAAAAGTAACTGGCTTTCCATTAATTTTGGTCTGAAAAATTTCAATAAAAAAAAGATATAATGGCTTTATGAACTATAACTGAAAATTGCCAAAAAAACTTCATAACATTCCATAGGTTCATCACGTTGTAGGAAGAGGTTGCAGTGCCTTGGACATAAGACCAAGGGTAGGTAAAATAACTTTTTGGCTTTCTGACTTTCCCCACTCACTACTCACACTAAATTTGAAATATCTCTACCAGAGCAGCCTTCGATATATGTTCTAGAAATGCATTAATCATCGTTATTTTAATACGCAAACAAATAAAATGATTTTTTAAATATCATTTAAATTATAACAATATATTATATTTTATGTTAGTCTTCCGTCAGATAAAATCGTTTGTGAGAATTGTTTAACACTGTAACTTGAAGCTAAATGTTTTTAATTTAAAATTAATAAATGGTTTTTTTTTTCTTTATATATTATTTTTTTAAAATAACAATTGCATTGTTAAGGATTATTTCAAATATTATTCTTTTTATTTCTGCATTTTTTAATAAGAATCGCTTATTATGTCATTTGGTGATACAATTTTAAGGCACAGTCTATGTTTTCTTTCATTCTTCATTTATTCCTTCATTCTGATTGTTTTTATTATTTCCATACTGTCTACCTGTAAAACGCAAAGATTTTTGGGTTCGATTCCCACTCGGGGAGAATGGATCAATTCATTTCCAAAATAAGCGCAGCGCAGCGTCACTTCGCAGCGGGGAACGCAGTGTCTTAACACTAAGTTACCAAGATTCCTGCGGTTCCCTCTGCCTACTCTGCTATTTACAAATAAATAACCTTATTATTAACTCTCTCATTTTACTCTCTCTTCTCACTATATTTAAGACTGTATAGTCAGACGCAATCCCTCTTTTGTGTTGCAACGGCCTAAATTATATAATCACAACAAAAATATTCATGACAAAATTATTCACCCTAAAGGAATTGAACCCATAACAGTCACGTGTACAATATCGCAGTCAGTGTCATAATAAAAATATATACAAAGCAAATACAAAGTTCTTACTTCCCTTATAAAATTTTATGTCGTATAAATTATGATACTATCTCCATATAACATGTAACGGCGTTGCGGTTAGGGGCTGGTTATAACGGAATAGGTTATATACCGTTTACACGATATCGAAAGGATCGTTGCGATGCATTATAGTACAATTTGCTTTTGATTTCCTTCGCTTGTATAGCTTTTGTAACTATTATGTTGGTCAATTATGTTTGTAAGTTTTGATTTTTGCAAAAATGCAAACAAGAAATTACATTTATATTATATATCGATTTTTCTTTTGTAAGTCTACTTTTATGAATGAGTAAGTAAGTAATTTACTTCATTAAAAATTTAATTATAAAAATAAAACAGGTTCTGCTTTATAATAAATCCTGTATACAATATGTATTTAATTGTATAGCTTCACGCTCTATCCCGCATGCAGGGTAGGCAGAGGGAACTGCAGGAACCGTGTGAACCTAGTGTTAAGACACTCCATTGCTTAGTTTCTGCTTTCTCCTTCCCCACTTTCCGCCTTTTTCGAAGCATTGCGTGTTGAGTGACGGAACTCAACGCCGCGTTTTGCCTAGTTTCCAGAGCGAAGAAAATGGGAATAGAAAAATCCATCTTTCCCGAGTGGGAATCGAACCCTCAAATCGTCGAGTTTACAGGTAAATGCTTACGCCTCTGCGCCACAATGGCCCTCTGTATTTAATTCCAACCTCAATTATTTGAAAAAAAAAGTATTACTCTACATATAAAAAAGCTGCTTCGAATCTATTTAATTTGTAAAAATATATCGGCATGTTACATAAAACCCGCATTGTGAACGCCAGACAACGGCGCCTGTCGTCTCCGCATTCGCATCGATCGCGACGCACTTACCATCTCAGATCGACAACCTATAAATGATATGTATCAGATACAGCTGAGTCACTGAGCTTTTCCATTTCTATAGAATAAATTGTACTTTTATAGCCTTTTTTAGCTTTTTCATAATTAAAATTTATTACTATTTTTAACATCATGTAAGTAGAAAATAAGAATTTGAAATATTTTTCACAGTGTTGAGCTTTCCTTCATTTTAGAGAAGTAATAGCATAATAACAACAACGTTCTTTACTACCAGATAGATATAGAGATATATAAATTATAAAAGTTAATATAACATAATATAATGGAGACTTCCTCAACGATAAACTAAAAGTGCCTAAACGCTAAACCACATTGCAAGCTATTCTATAAAATTTTAATAGCCTATAAAACTAGTCTAGACCATATCGTAATAAACAGACACAGGTAAATATTTAAGAAATCATGAAATATTAATCTGAGGCACATTAAATGGACATACTTAATTTTCGAAAAGCTTCAGAAAGCTTTATTAAGCGTCGAAGTATTAATATTTTTTCTTACAATTGTAACCTACTTAAATAAAAATTTTAGCTTATAAGTTGAAAATCCATTCAGATTCAATATAAACGGGTGTAAGATGGCGCCCGTCATCTCCGCATAGAGATCGATCGAGACGCACTTGGCATCGGAACTATATATATTTCTGAAGTATAAGGAAAATAGTTTATGATTATATCGTAGAGGGGCAATTTAGAAAAACTATGTATATCGACGCGTCTACTGTCTGTCTGTAAACAAAACGGTTTGTGGGTTCGATTCCCATTCGGAAAAGATGGAATTTTTCATTTCCATTTTCATCATTCTGCCAACTAGACAAAGCGCGGCGTTGAGTTTCGCCACTTAACACGCAATGCCTTGAAAAAAGGCGGAAAGTAGGGAACGGAGTGTCCGTCTTAACATTAGACACTCCGTCTTAACATTAGGTTCCCACGGTTTCTGCGCCCTTTGCCTACTCTGCTACGTACGGGTAAAGTGTGAAGCGAGTTTCAAAGACAACGATTCTTAAATGTATAGAACTTTACTTGTAGAAAAGAGCGGAAAACAGGGACGGAGAAAGCATGAACTAAGCAACGGAGTGTGTCAACACTAGATTCCCACGGTTCCTGCTGTCCTTTTGCTTACCCTACCATGTGCGGGATAAAGCGTGAAGCTAAAAAATTTTTTATGCTTAGAAAGCTTAATGAGACAAATACAAAATTGAGTTAAAGTAAATACAGCTTGACGTTAGTGGAAGTGGAAACGCTTCTTTTCACTTTATACATATATATGGAAAACAATAAAAAATGAGTTAAAATACAAAGTAACTGTTACATATAATTTTAAACAAACATTTTAAATTCCTGCCATTTTATATAAGTTTCAACTAGAATAAAATAAAATAAGTCTCGAGTCAGGACGTCAGGCGCCTGTTTTTAATCGATTGGCGTCGCTGAGTCTGCCTCTTAATTTAATGCCCATTATCTATTGTATGACGCCATTGTGGCATAGCAAGGTAATGTCTGTTCGGCATAATATTACACGCTGTCTCGAACTGAATTGAAATTTGGAGAAAAAACTGCCTTTACACTAATATACGCCTGATTTTAACTTAGGCTACCTAGGCTATACATGAAATCAGATCATATAGACGATTTATATTTCCACATGGATATTTTCTGGAATAGGAATCGACTATGTCATAAATATTAGGCTTTTAATCATAAAAAAATCTATCCCACGACTTTTGCATGGAAAATATTTTACAAGGTCTCTAGATATATTGTTCACGAAGAGATTAAAAAAAAACTAGCAAAACTCCAAGTAAAATTCTAGCATTCCACCCTCAATATAATCGCCTCTTTACTTTATAATGAAGAATTCCAAAATAAAAATATAAAAAATAGAATTACAATTTTACCATAAAAATCTCTTAAATTTCGACGATAAGCTAAATCGTAATACGTATTTAATGAAATCTGTTCTCTGAAATTGGATCTCAAATTACTTAGGATAATTGAGGCTGTAAATTTGATACGAACATATTAATTGTTTATCTTCTTGAAAATAATTTAAAATATTGGCAGAAACACCTTTAGTTGAATTAATTATTAAAATCTATTAAAGGCTCTACTTAGGTAACTTAACTTAATAGAATTTTGGAAATCAGAATTTTTTATATCATAAGATGACAGACGAGTAGAAAGGCCACCTGATATTAAGTGGACATAAGGGCCCATAGACATCTCCAACCTGAGAGGATGTGGATACGTTGCCAACAAATACCCAGACTCTATGGCTTTATGGGCTTCTGGAACTCTCAATCACCAGACCAAACACAACAGTATTAACACGCTGCTGTTTCTCGACGGTATTCCATGAGAACGTGGTAAATAACCGGTTCAAGCTTGGTCTTTTTGAGCTACTAGTGTTTGTGTATCTTGGCTCTATCACAATTAATAATCCACAGACCATAGTGTGTCATACTCAACAAGTTTCTAATAATTTTGATTTTTAAAAGACAACTCCTAACATACTTCTTATAATTAATGTTCACAGTGAAACTAATAAAACGGATCCCCTTAGTTAAGCTGAATAGACGTGGCGTCCTCTGGGTCACGAGCTCTGGAGACCCATAAAGGAATCCTTATAGCCTATTTAGTACGGTCAGGCACATAAAACAGCTATTACACACGTCATTATGTATAGTCGTGAAATGTGGAACGACCCTAATCAATGATGGCTGGTTTTTGTCAAAGATTTTTTTTATTTTCATCACTCTATACCCTACATTATACCTATAAAAAAACTTGATCATCATAAATATATAATCATATACAAATGTTTTTGAGGTGGCAAGAGGTGAAGAGGCATATAGAATAGGTAGAAAAATGTCATAGTAAAAATTTCCACATTTTAATGGAATTTGAATAAAAATAATTCATTTAATTAAATTAAATGAATTGAACCTATAACTGTCACGTCAAAAAATAAAGGCATTTTTGAAAAAAAAATATATATATTTATATAATATAAAAGTTATAGATAATTTAAAATATAACTCATAAGCTTGGTTAGCTTTATGATAAAACGCATATATTTTCTATCACAAGCTTGGTCTGATAAACGTCAACAAAATATAAGGCTATTTAAACAAACCCTACATAAAAACAACCAAACTTGCACTTTCCGTTTAAAAGCAAGAAGACAAAGAGACGCAGGTTCTAATTCCAATACGTTAAAATATTTATACATAATAAATTCTTAACTGTCTTTAATAAACGCGTTTAAATTTTCACGTAACGTCACATAGTAAAATTCCTCTTTCACAACAATCTTTCAAAGTGTTGAAGAGATTTCATTTTAATTTTAATTTGCACCATATCATTCAAAGGAAATTAACGTCAGTGTTGAAGTTAAAGATTTGTTTTAATTACAATTTAGACGGTAATTGTTGTTTATATTTACATAATAAGAGAATTTGTATATAAATATCTGAAGTTTTAGCAATCTAGTTTAAAAATAGAGTTAACTTGCATATGCTAAATTGTTTAATGGGCTTAAAATAGAGCGGAATTTGTATTTATATATTAAACTTCTTCTGAAGAGCAAATAAGTAAATGGCCAAATTCGGAAATTTCCCAAAATTTAGAAAATATGATTTTGCGTTTATAAAATAAGTTTATAATCTAAGAAAATTGTGTGACCCACCATTAAGTGAACCTTATTTATTATAAATTTTAATTTTATTTATAACACCAAATATGAAGTGTATAAACTTGTGTAATTCGTTTATCAGCCACAGCCTTAGTTGTAAGTAATATTATATAAAAAAAAATGTAAAGATTATTGTAGATGTTCATTATGATAAATATTAATTCTATGTATTAATATAATCATACATTTACTACATTTCCAAGCAAGCAATATAAAGACAAATATCAGAGGTACACGGTGATTCATCACTCTGTAATAGTGTTACTTTTAGAACCAATTACATACTCAAAAAACAATTCAACCGAAATCGTGAAACGTGCAAAAATCTACACTTACGTCATTTTCTGACTAAAAATTTAAAACGAATAAATCGATCAAAAAATCGCAATTCTCAATAATAATAATTCACTAAACTTCCAAAGCCCTTGAAATATGTAATATAATTTTATATATATATATATATATATATATATATATATATATATATATATATATATATATATATATATATATATATATATATATATATATATATATATATATATATATATATATATATATATATATATATATATATATATATATATATATATATATATATATATATATATATATATATATATATATATATATATATATATTTATATATATATATATATATATATATATATATATATATATATATATATATATATATATATATATATATATATATATATATATATATATATATATATATATATATATATATATATATATATATATATATATATATATATATATATATATATATATATAAATGTTGTAATTCAAAAAATATATATTACTTGCCAATATAGGTTGTTTATTTCTAACTTTAAACAATAAAAACAATAATTTCCCCTACTTACATATCAATCGGTAACATCTTATCATCGGATGCTGTAATTTCATCTCAGCTCAAAGTAAGATGTATCATATCATTTAGTTTCAAGGTTCTCTTAAGTCTGCCCACTTAATTAGTAAAAGCTTGACCTAATAACGTTAATCTCTCAGAATCCACACGTCTTTGATATGTTAATCTTCAGTGACTAATATTATAATGATGCTTTCTTTGGTAAGTTACTTTACAAAAGTGTTGTAGACATAAGTCTAGTTCAAGTGAATCTTCGTTAACTTCATAATATTATTTTTAATACTGAATTTTGTTTTCTTGTTAATGAATGCTCGCTATAGTCTGTTTCAAGAGTATCGTTGTCACTAATAACGATTGTTACATTGTAAATTTAATAATTTTTGGCCAATTAAAAAAAATGTGAAAGAATAGAGAAAGTTGACTTTGATTTTATTCTATTATTGACAACTATATTTATTTCACACTATATACCTATGAAATTCAAATGGGAACCGAATCTACTATTGTCATATGATTCATACGTCCATTGATTGATTTAAATCACGTTCCTAATATAAAAACATAGCATCATTTCAAACTGACGACCTTAACACTATCTCGCCGTCTGTCCAAACAGATGAGCTCATCGTGTGAATAGCAATGCATAAATTTTAGAAGTCTACAGAATGTATGCAGAAACATCTGTTCGTTGGTCACGAAAAAAACATTAAAAATGTAATCATGCCTTAGTTCCATACATATTTTGAATTATCATGATTTTTAGCTTAATGTTGACATAGAAAGGGAGACGTAGTGATTCATCACTCTTTTCTTTTTTTTTACTACAAACTAACTATCGACATTAATTAAAGAAAAATATATATATAAAAATTTAATATAATAAATGTATATATATATATATATATATATATATATATATATATATATATATATATATATATAGAGATTTTTAACATTTCTTGATAAAAAAATAAACGATTAATTAAGTAAAATATACAGAACCAGAATTTATAATAAATGTACTGCCTCAACATTGTTTTTGGGACGCATTAAATCCACTACGATGAAGCGACCTTCGTCTGTTATCTTAGCTAACAATAAAACTATTATGCAAATTTGCATATAATAGACACTTAGCAATGTAAAATTATTAGGTAAGTCCGAATGCAAGTTTTTAATCATGTATACGATACCTATGTATATCTTTAGATATTTGATATCTAATTTGAGGAGGTATAAGTAGTAAATGAAGGTAAGTTTAAGTTTAAGTTTAAGGTATAACAGCAAAATCTCTTTATAGATCCATCTATAGAGTAAAATAATTGTGATAACTTGGTTAACAGACAGAGGAATTTACATAACGGAAATGAGAGATAAAGTTCATTTTATGAGAGTCCCTGAATAGTATGAGCGACCTAGTAGACTAAGAAGACCCCTAAAGAGGATATAGTGTCACAAGTTTCAGGCTACTCTGAACACCGAGAATAAGGAATACCAAGATTATTTTCTATAACTTAGTGTTAAGACACTCGGTTGCTTAGTCCCTGCTTTCTCCGTCCCTGTGGGTTCCACGTCTTTAAAATATTTGATATTATTGCTACATTTTTTGGTTCCTTGTTTTTAAAGGTTTATATAAAAATTTTGTGTGTTTTTGATGTTATTTTAAAATTAACATAAGTCATGACCATCTGGCTAATATAATTCAAATGTACTTTAAATGTACCACATTATATTATATAACAGGTAATTATTCGACACACTAACTAATTACGAAAAAGGGATAAATCTCTAAAACACGGAAATATTAGAGAGAATCCGAATTTACTTACTACTACTTTATTTATAGAATTAGATCACTTTCATCTTAAGAATATAAACAACATACATATATATAACTATAACATATTGTTCAATAACAAAAAGAGCTTTAATTTAATAAAATTATGAGGAAATAGGCTCGTTTTGTTTCAGTAAAGCCTTCCAATGTATCATACTTAGTACTAATACCAGTTGAAATATTTATTACTTTGAAACGCTAGAGTAAAATTCTCTTATATTATAAATTTGTACGAAAGTGAATTAGTTTCGTGTTAGAAAATGTATGGAATGAATAATAGATGTTATGCAGTTGTTATATGATAGTAAGGGATCTAACAATCATCGTTGCTTGGAGAATATTATTATTTACACCTCTTCTTCTTCCTCACATATTACTTGGTTTATTTGCCTCAGAATTTATTTCTCGAGTTTAAGAGTAAAGAATAGAGAATGGAGAGACTAGAGGTATTTTGTGTAGGGTAGTAGATACAAAGTATAACGATTTTTCTTCCTAGACCGAGACCAATCACCGGATCACAATGTGTCAAAATATTTGTTTTTCTTTTGTAGCTTCACCCTTTATCCCACACGTAAAAGGGGAATCAGAGAGAAGTGTAGCTTGTGTAGTGTAAAACACTCCAATCCCCACGTTACTCGTTCCGAGGCATTGTGAGTTGAGTGGCGAAACTCAACGCCGCGCTTTACCTAATTGCCAGAGCGAAGAAAATGGAAATAAAATAATCCATCTTCCCCCAAAAGGAAATGAATCCAGAAACGGTCACGTTTTACAGGCAGATGCTACGCAACTGCGCCATAACGGTTTCATTAAATATAGAAATATTAAATTTAGATAATAACGAAATATCAAGCCATATTTTGTTACAAATAATTTCACGACTGATCGCGGACAGGTGACAGTTAATTGGTTCCGAACAATAAGCTTGCTTAGCTGGTTGTTTGTAAATGATTTTGTTTTTTGATGCTCGATTCGTTGCATCAATATAGACAGGTACTTCTATGGATTACTTTGAATTCATTTTGTATAAATATTTATTTATTCTGTTAAATGCTTTTATTTTTATATGAAACTTTAAATGACAATTAATTTAGACTATTTATATGTATATATGCCATATTCATAATAATACTATGACCTACTATAGAAACTTTAATTTACTATAATACTAAGACGAAGCATCTTAAGACTTGGACATATGTATGAAATATGATACAGAAAAAGTGATTGCACCTAAAAAATTAAATAAAAGTATTATAAAAATGTTTAAAGAAGTATTTAAATACAAGGCTCCCTTTGTCAACTTCATTATGCAGGAAAGTGCGTGCAGCTGCACAAAAAATATTTTTTTTCCGGAACAAGACCAATCTTAGTACTTTTGATATAGCATTCCAAAAAACATATAAAAATACAATAAAATATTAATTATTTAAAAAAAATAGTATATTTGCTATTAAATATAATAATATATGATACGTTTCGGTAACCATGTCTCGCGGAATCCAAATTTCTAGGAAACCCTATTAAGACCTATGTATGTATGTAATTGGATCGGCCTAAGCCAGCTTCATGATGGATTGCTTCACATGAGTTAGAAATTATGTTTTATTTCTAGGTATATTAGCTTATACGCTAGACTATGTTAACACTTTTTATTATGTTTTATATTATAACACACATACATGGGCTTTTGTCTGTCTATTCATGTGGAAACTGGAAATACTTCTACAATTTTTCCCGAAAGAATTTCGAGAAAATATTAGTTCTTCCTTAAACTTCTTCAAAAAATTATACACGAAGTAAAACACAACTCTTTCCAATAAAAGAACTATGTCATACAAAAAAATCAATTTAAATATATATAAATATATTTTTTGTTTAATTTTGGTAAATAAATATCGTTTAATACTGTTCATGATAATTTCGAGCTTATTTTTGATGCTAATTTTAAGAAGAAAAGCAAAGTTTTATTCCATACCATTTCAGTTAGTATTCGTGAAGAATCTGACGTTTGCTTTGAAGAACTTTATCTTTCTCTCTTCGTTTGTACAAACTATAAAAAGAGCTAATTTAAAAGTGCATCAATATTATCTCGAGAAATTGGATCTGAATTGATTTTAACTTTTCTGTTCAGTTATTTTACTTCAAGTTAATAGAACTACTTGTTCTAAAATAATAGGTTTATATATATATATATATATATATATATATATATATATATATATATATATATATATATATATATATATATATATATATATATATATATATATATATATATAGATATATATATATATATATATATATATATATATATATATATATATATATATATATATATATATATATATATATATATATATATATATATATATATATATATATATATATATATATATATATATATATATATATATATATATATATATATATATATATATATATACATATGTTTATAAACAATTGCATATTATTATTACTGTGAACCGTAAAGAACCATGTTTTTGCATGTCCGTCTTATTTCAGCCGCATTTGTCAAGGTCTAGAAATTTCGTGGCTACTGACGCAACGCTAAGAATAACTTAATTTACACAAATATTATTCAAATTTCTTTCGAACAGCATAGAAATATAAATGAATATAACAAAACAAACACTTAATGCCAGTTAATACAAACTAATGTCTCTGAGTGTCGTTAACATATCATTTGAAATAGCACACTTATCTAACCTAACCTAACCGCTAGTCAATAACGGTTACATGTCCAAAGTGTTCGAGTGACCCGCGCGCCCCTGCAAGGAAACGTGCATAGCATACTTCCTGCAAAATGAATCATGCGCCTGTTCCATAATATCATTGGGATATTAATCAATATATAGCATAGTTGACCTTGCGATCTTGTGTTGACCTCACCTGTACTTTAGTGAAATATATTTTAGTGGTGTCTCTCAAGGTAACATTTTGGGTACATAATTGTTTTTCATATTAAAATTTGATATGTATGGTGAAAAAAAAGTTTAATTCGTTAATTTTGCTATTAAATCATAAACTAACGAAAAATATTTTTTTAAGTTTTATCACTACTTTATAGTGATAAAGTCATTGTGTTTATTTAAAAATGAACCAAGCCACCATAAATTATAAAAACTGGGACACCAAAATTATGCTACATAAAATTTAAGCATAAAACCTTTTTGTAATTTAATTAACACCAGCTGCATGTCACAAGTTGCTAGCACATTGTCTGCATTCATTTGTGAAGATCACTCGTTCGTTTCCATTATACAAGAGAGTGTGGTACTAACGAATCAACCTTGACCCTGTGACCTTTCTTTATCAGATCTCTTATCTTTGTGAACTATGTTAATTTGGTGGCGTCACTTGGGTATATATTTTAACCATATAGCTGAGCTAAGTAAACATATTATATGTAAATGTTAGTTCTTAAGTAAAGTTTGCTAATATGGTAATTTTGATCGAAAGATTTTGATGCTAGAGGTTTTCTTTTACTATTTCATCGTATTCGTGACAGCGGATCGTTCCCATTCCCATTCGATATGATTAATTATTTTATTTACTTGCTTATGTGAAAAAACAAAGTGTGACAGAGTTCCATCATCCAAGGTCCTCGTTAGTTTAGAAAATTGAGAAACTACTTCATTGCACATGCTAAATTATCTTATAATACACATATGTTCATAAACATAAGAATTAACGAATTTTCTATGCGTTGTACATCAACGTAATCTTGTTCTGTATCTAATAACATAATAAAAAAATTAAAAAGTGAGAAATCCTATGAAACACTTAGAAATAAAGAAAAAAAAAACATCTCAATAATCTATACATAAGTCAAAGAAACCACTTTACTAACTAATTGGCTGGTGCCTTCTGAAATCCCTCATTCCTTTATCTATGACGGGGATTCGTCAGACACCGGTGACCTTGACCCTGCGACCTTTCTAAGGATCTTTGTTACGTAATCTAATCGCTTCACGGACTTTCGGGACGATTTCGCTCTCATTTTGGTCGTTTCTCGGTGTAATTTGTACGTAATTTTGCCTTTTTCAGACATTTTCTTTTTATTATTATTTATTTTCTGCGTCGCAGTTTTAGTTGTATATTTGGGATCATAAAGAGGATAAAATTAAATATATTGGTCTCGATATTATTTCTTATTTACTATACATAAAACGTTTTTAAGTATTTTGGATAGATATTATAGAGCTGAATTATTTGTTTGGATGAACACTCTAATCTCAGGACCCGATGTTGGTTTCACGTGAAAAATGATATATCTATGTACATAAACATAGGTAATATATATGTAAAATTATAAAAAAATCCTGCTAGCATATTTTTTGTAAACAAACATAGTTTCTTTTAGATGATGATGATGATGATGATGATGATACTATTTAATAAATCCTATGAAAAATAGGTAATTTGATTTTGAAATTAATTTTTTACACGTCAACGTGTAATTTAGCATATATATGTACTCATATTAGTAGAATGGATACGGCTGAGATGGCAGATAGCAGTGGCATGTGACGATCTTAATTGGTACCTCAGTGCAGACTTTCTTTTATGAGCTCGGCGCGATGCAAAGTCGGGAATGATATTCAAAAGAAATTTTACTTGAACTAATTATATGAAATAAAAAAGTTAAAATTAGGTCAGATACTACAGTTGTATAGTATCAATATATGATCGTATTGGGTTCAAAACCAGTTTGAGGGGAGTGGAGGAAAATGGATTTGGCAGTTTGTGTTTACAGACTCTTTTTAAGATTTTTATTTATAAGCATTTATGCAATATTCTCTGTATAGAGTTCTATCTGTACCATTTTTTTCTTATAGCTTCACGCTAATATCAAAAACATGGCAGAGTAGTAACCTAGTGTTAAGACACTCCGTTCCCTGCTTTCTGCCATTTTCGAGGCATTGTGTGTTTAGTAGCGGATTTCAACGCCGCGCTTTGCCTAGTTATCAGAGCAAAGAAAATAGAAAAAAAAATCAATCGTCCCCTAGTGTATTTTAATAAAGGTATTATTTTTAGTCTTAATCCAATTTCGAACCCACAACTTTTAGCTTATACCTACTAAAACAATAGGCCACTCAATTTGAGCGTATACAGGAAACCATAGTAACATTGTATTAGCTAACTAAACTGAGCCACTTAAGTATGGGATTTACTATAAATTACACAGACTATAAAATACTGTTATGACCTTAAACATGACATAGAAGTTAGTTTCTGTAGTTTTACTTTGTAGTTAGGTCAATTCTCATAAATTATAATTTTCGTTGACCCAGTTAATCATAAAATTGGTATGGAACCCTTGGTCGACTTTGATTCGCCTATGTGTTACAATATAGTATGTACCAGCGAGGATGTCACAGTAAGAACAAAATAAAATGTGGTGAGATGGTTTGTGCACGTCAAGAGATTGAGTGATGAAAAAATGGTAAAAATGATATATGAAGCAAAAGTAAGTGGTGAGAGAGTTACCTCAGTTGACTTTCGAAAACACAGCATCAAAGATATTGGGGGAAGGTCGCGTTAAATGATAGAGAATCTCCCAGAGAGTACGTATAAGGAGATTAAAGACAGTGGACGAGGCGAAAGAGGTATGCAGGGACCGCAGCGTTTGGCGCTGCGTTCCCTCTGATTACTCGGTAGATAAATCGTGAAATTACGTTTTTAAGTATGTAATTCCATTTCTTATTTTAATTATTTACATGAACGTTCACTTAATCACATATATTCCATGTCACCCGAAAATAATGTAATTTGGCTCCAAATTCTTGCACTATTTACTTAACCTACAAAATGTACACAATGGGAAGCAAAATAAAAGACAAAAACTCAACAAAAACACCATTATTTCTTTTCCACTGTGTTCACACGCAATTTTATTTAACGCCAATCGCGGCGTCGCGTCGTCGTGTAACCTGCCTCTTGTAAAACTATTTATACTTTCATTCTTTATATCGACAAATGATTGAGCAATTATTGCTTTATGATTGTATTGTTTTGTAATATGTTTCTTTATTATTAATTTTCCCGTTTTTTTCCTAGTTCAGCACATATATCAAGGCCTGTAAGGTGAATAGAGTGTAGCGACACTTGGTTTTCCATATTTTGTGTTGAGTGGCAAAATCAAACATAACACTATTCAACATAAATATAACATATATATATATATATATATAATATATATAGATATATTATTATATAATAATGACATTAGTTAAGAAAAAGTAATTATTGTTAATAAATTTATTTTCAATTAAAATCGTTCGATGCAAGGACTCATACTTATTAATTGTTTAAATAATTTTCTTTCCAACTTGGATTATTAATACTTCTTTCGACACTAATATATTTCGATTCAGTCAACGTGTTGTCTTTGCAATCGTTTAGAAATACATGTATTGTGAACTAAGCAGTTGCATTATGTATTAAATATATTTAACCTTTTTTTTCCATTATTGTAATAGTACAGAAAACATATTATATGTCAAAAAAATAAAAAACACAATTACATCTATCATATCAGTCTAGAATCCAAACTTAGACAAGTGAAAGTAGCAGGTCGGCGAACTTGTAAACGGAAGTACAGCGCATTGTTTGTTTCAAGAACTCTATCTTTATATTGTAATGAGATATCGTTGAGGTCTCTACAAATGTCAGAGATAATTCTTTAAAGCTTTTACTCTAATTGCAGCTAACACAAAACGCAGCGTTGAATTCCGTGGCGGAGAAGCCGGAGAAAGCGGAGAACAAAGTGTTTTCATACTAGGTATCTCTATAAAAAAAACTTTGTAACCTTATTGTTTCCAAGAAAACCTTTCAACAACAAGATAAGCATAAGCAATTGGCACGTTGTATATCTTCATGACATTTATTGCTAGTTCACTTAAAGATAGTAATTCGTATTTTGTATTTGTTTAAAGTAGCTATTTTTGTACTTAGAAATGTTATTTTAAATTACTTTTAACATTATGTTTAAATTGTATAAGCAAAATGTTTAAAACTGAAATTTAATCTTAGATATCATATCTTTTATCTCAAAATGACATTTATCTTTGTGTGTAATTTTTAAATAATTTTATATTTAAGCAACATTCCAAAAAAACATTTGATTTTACTTTTTCTTTTTTTTTACATTTCCAGGTATAGAAGTCGTTTTAACTTTATATATTACTACAAAATTTTTAGACCAAAAAGCACTAATATCATATACCGGCGCATTTATTACAGTACAATTTTTAATATGAAACTACCCACATTCTCCAAATTAGTCTTCTTTCCTTTCTATCTTTTTATATCTTTCTATCATGAATATGTGATATCTATTTAAAAAGATATCATAAATAGATACATTTTCAATATAAACGTTTAGAGGCATCACCAATGTGACCCTTGAACTGATATCACGTTACTTTCCGTCCGACCTTATTCCTATGGCTTCGCTATCCGGAGCAGCTGTTAGGCAGGTATTCTTAGTAAGTGGAATTATATTGGATATATATAAATACCAATATATATGTAAATGTAAATTGCTGTCTGTCTGTTAGAATATTTTCATGTTTTAGCTTCGATTCGATTTCTAGTTATAGATTCGATTTTTATCTGAAGCAAATTGTTTTCGCATAATATTTGAAGTAAGCCTAAACATTCGGCTAAGTCTTTGACAAATTACCTACAGATTACGAGAATTACGTTTTATTTCTGAGCCTAGTTTAAGTTACAAATTTTGACAAGTCTAACGTTGTACACAGACCATATGGCCGTACTAAAAATAATAAAATGAAATAAAAATATTTGTATACAAATATCGTGAAGCTCTTTGTTCCAAAATACCGTTTTATAAATTTCCTTCGAGATATTTTTCACATTTACTAAACTAAGGTAAGGTAAGGTAAAGTCTTACCTAACTGTGATCTGAACCAATGGCCCTGTGATAATCATTAACACGCTTCGTTTGTCTTCGTATATATTGAAATATATTTTCAAAGCATCGTGTCATAATCACATATTAAAATAGTGATTTAATATTTCTATTCATGCGACAGAATTTGTTATTTTACTCTCTCCTCAGGCAATGCCTTGACTGATTCGACGGAAAGTGGAGAAAGGGTTGCCTTGACACTACGTTTTCTGATAATCATGCTTCAAGCAATCATCCTTCTAAATGTTTATATGAAACTTTGCTTAAGTTAAGGAGCTTAGAATGAGCTATAATAAAATAATAATATTTAATAATATTGTTTTTTTATAGCTTCAAGCCTTATCCCTGCACATGGCAGAGTAGGCGGAGGAGCCATAGGAACGTAGTGTTAAGACACTCGGGCTTTGCGTGTTGGTGAAGAAAATGGAAATAGAAATCTGCAGTCACGACGGTCCTTCATATATATGTGCTTATGCTGTATATATATATATATATATATATATATATATATATATATATATATATATATATATATATATATATATATATATATATATATATATATATATATATATATATATATATATATATATATATATATATATATATATATATATATAATATATATATATATATATATATATATATATATATATATATATATATATATATATATATATATATATATATATATATATATATATATATATATATATATATATATATATATATATATATATATATATATATATATATATATATATATATATATATATATATATATATATATATATATATATATATATATATATATATATATATTTGTATACAAATATTTTTATTTAATGTGTGTGTGTGTGTGTTTTTGATATAAATATTATTTTAAGCTTGTTGTCAATTGTGCATCTAATTTAGTTCCTTTGTGCAAATATTGAATGAATGACTTTAAAAACTTAGCATTTATTTCACTCTATCGCTAATTTGATATGTAATTTAGTTGCCAACTGTTTGTATTTCACGCCTAGTTGAGCATAATATATACAATACTTTACTTTTAGTAATATTCATTTTATTTAACACAGAGCAGAGGTTATGACAGCTACAACTAAGCTCTCCGCCTTATTGCCTACGTTGAAATGCGGAACACAACGCTGCTTAATATACTGATAAAATTATTTTTCCATATGAAAATTGGCTTTCACACGATTCTTTTTATATAGCTCTTCTATCATTATGTATTTTATAATTTAACTGTTCTCCGTTTTAAAACTATTTAGTTTCTGGACAAACAATCTACCAAATACAATGGCTTCATTTAGCTTCAGTGAATAAAGAACTAAAAGAAAAACTTTGACCGCAGTAAATTTTGACTTTCATAATATATATATTAGATTCACGCTCAAACCCGCATAAAGCGAGATAGGTAAAGAAGACCACGTGTTAGGAAACTCTATTAAATGACAATGCGTGTTAAGTAGCGGAACTTAACACCGCATTCTAAGTATAAAAACGTATTAAAATTTATTTGAAAATAAGATTTTTTATGTATTTTCATATGAATTTAAAAATGTAATCGTATCATAGCGTTATATATATAAGTGACAGTGACGGAATCCGCGAAAATAGCACGTACCTGATGCACTGTTATCGCGAATATGATAATAAGGCATAGATAAAGCAAATCTTTGTTTTATATATCCATATATAGTCTTTGAATTATTGTAAGTCTTTTTAATATAATTTATTAAAAACATAAAGTATAATTTTTTGGTTTTGCGGAGAGTATAAGATATAGTATTGGAGAATGGAATGAAATACATATACATACTATTATTATCGTAGAAAAAGATGATTACGATACGATTTAGCAAAAATAGGAATATTAGATATATTTATGTCATACATGTTGTATATACCATATATACATATATATATTTATATTATATGTACATATGCCTTAGTTTGTTAAATTAATAGTAATGTGACATTAATAGTAAAGCAATAGCTAAATTAAATTACTGAACACTTGTTTTCAATAGTCAGGAGATCTTTCTTTAAACTAGTTTCATATTTTTTTGCATTATATCAAAAAGTATTGAAAAATGTTGAACTACCTAGTAATGGAATAAAATCTACGTCACGTCGATGATTATTATCCAATTCAAAAAAATCCTGTCATTAATTATGACCTTGAAATGTCCTTCAACAAGAGTGTCATTTTTTAAGATCTTTAAAGGGTTAATCCACTTTGAGGATAGAAAAATATTTAAAAATATATAAATCCCTCTGCGTTAACATTTTATATGTGTCCTTGTACGAAGTACTGCAATATTTCCGTGCATATATACATTATTGTGAAAGATAAACTATTATTATGTTAGAATAATGCTGTTAATTTTAAAATATCAATTTAGGCAAAGATTATTAAGTTATTAGTATTATTTTAGTTACGATAATAATTTAGTATCAAAAAGGGATAGGGAGAGAAGTAGACTATACTTTATGTTATTTGTCATAATAATATAGTCCACCCATATTACGTATATATATTGCGATTGATCATAGTCGTCGTCATCTTTTGTTTTAGATGACATAGTAAAAATCCAAAATTAAAAATACTAAATTGCTTGCTATATGTGCATATATATTTTCATGCAATTTTTTTTCCTATGTCCGCGAAAGGCAATTTAAATTTAAACACTTTAAAATTAACCTGTACTAACATAGTGTAAGTTAACATATAAAATATTTTCTTTTTCCACAAATCCCCCAAAGAGAGAAACTAGGCGGAGAGAAAGTAGAACTGAGACACTAGATTCAAAATACGTTATTATTGTTATTTTGTAAAAAAAATTACATTATATTTACAAATCTACGTGATGTAAGATCGTAATCGTAAGCCGGTTTTTTATAATGTTTATCAGACGCTCCGATGAGTCATGATTCGCCGGCGGCGGGTGAGATTTTGATTGATTTGCTCTATATTCTATTGTGAATCTGCCTATTTTAAATTATATAATAATATATATCTATCCATATATGTCACTACTCTTTATATATAATCTGTATAATACTGTAGGGGTCTGGGGTCAGTAGAAATCTAAATCTTTTGTCAAAAAACTCACATATACAAATAGATATATATATTTTTTTAAAATGAACTTATTTTTTTCAAAATAATATTTTTTTACTATGAATTTTAAATCGAAATTTTACGTTCGTCATATTTTTCTTTATTGAAAACAAATATCAAGAGAAAATATATTTGATTTTAAAATTTGAGATAATTTTATATTTTTTAATTTTTTTACTACACCTTTTTTCGTATTTATTGTTTGAATTATCTTCTTTTAGAATTTTGTTTTTTTGTCCTTCGCTTCTAACTATGAGGAATCATTATTAATCCTTCACACGCTTCATGAGTAAATAACTTCGTCATCTAACTTTCCTGTAAAAATGACTAATCTATACTGAAAATCAATTTCAGGAAAAAGCCATCTATATACCGTATATAAGTTTGAATATTTGTTATTCCGTTCCCGAATCACTCCAGGAAGTCCTGGTCACGTAAAGGTGACATAACGAATTTTTAATCTGTCATTAATATGACATTTGTCAAAACAACTTCCGGTGTAGCTGTAAATTATTATTTATTTTTGTGGGCTGAATGTGTTTTTCCTTCGTCATTGTTATCGATATTACTTCCAATTTAACTTTTTTTGCTCGAGTTTCTGTAGAAACGTCGCACTACCTTTTTTACTTGGAGTTGTCGTGTCAAAGTAACTGTCTCTAACACGTTATAAGAACGGGCTTTAAAACGTTTATTGCAGCATTAAATCTAACTCGAAACATAAATCTATCAGTTCAAATAAACAATTACTCGTCTACTTTCAAATTCAAGTTTTCACACAATCTTTGAAATCTTTATTTTAGGCCAAAAAAATATGTGAACTCACTGAACCGAATAACACGTTGTGTAAACAAAAATAATATCAAAAAATCCAACTCTCCAGCCAAATGACGAAGAAAAATCTCACAGAACACCGAAAAGACTCACCTTTAACGAGACGTTGCAATATAATTTCCTTGTGCTCATCCGTGTGGGGCTCGCCTATGACAGCTAGGAGGTAGCATCCCGTCAGGGGGCTGGGCGGCGGCTGCGACGCCGACACCTCAGTCGCCATCGACAGCGACCTATCCTCGTCGTGATCCATAGCGGACGGCGCCGGCTTCCTGCCGAGCCAAAACCGCTGAATCGACCGTCACCGATCGCAACTCCGCTCGGAATGCCACTAGAAGCGAGCGTTTGCTATTTTGCGCGCGCACTCCACAGAAATCGAATGAATCGCGCAGACGTATAAGAAACTATTTTTTATCTCACACCACACGTTTAGTTTGGCTGAAGATGAACAAGGACGAAAGATAGGGCGTTCACGAGAAAGGTTTTAAGTAAGAACGCACATGTAATCTGCATTGCGTCTAAACAAGCCGGCGAAATAACCTTACAGCTGGTGAATTCTTAAAATCGATAATTTCTACGGATGTTTTCGTTACATGTATGTTTTACTTGGTCTTCCGGTTGGACAGTATCGATTTTACCTTAAATCGATAAGTTATAGGGTAGGCGCCCAGTATCGATTTACTGGACTCTTGTTTGTATTGAATTTTTACATAAATAAGGCACATCACTATAATATACATATATTTTATATGATATAATGAATTCAGCTATATTTAATTAAATTACACTGAACTTACATAAAGATTTTTACTTTTTATTCAATTTTATATCATTAAATTCATTTAAAAAAATATATAAAAAAAATTGTATCGGACTTCTTGACCGTCTAAAAATAAGACCGAAACGCTGTCCACGACAATTTCTAGTATGCGCAGGTTTAATCCAGTCTTCAAATTTCTCGGTCTTCTAAAAGTATAAACTTATTACATCTGACGTAAAGTAGGTATAAGTAAGTAATGTCCATAGTGATGCTTGGTTAGCGTTTGACAGTTTGGGAAATAAAGCAATTATGTTTTCCTAAAGTCTGAAGCTGAAAAATTACAATATACAGTACATGTTTCCACAGGCCCTATCACATGAAGTAAATAGAAAGAGTGACTATGTGAGAAGTGCACTGTACTCTCCACTTTCACTATAATACCAATAACGATGCTACATTCTATTTTTTCTTTGAAAAATAAAACGAAACCCTTATAAGTTCCCATATGTCCGTTTTGAACATACAGAATGAAAACTAAATTAATTTTATTTGTCTATCTGTATGTATGTCCGTCTGTCAAAACTATTTTTCTCAGGAAACAGGTATTATAAGACATGTACAGAATCCTCGTATTTTAATTTAATTTTTAATTAACTAGTTTCATTCTCTAAATTAAAAGTAAACTGTTAGTTAAGAAGATTACAAGAAATCTCGGCTTTTCTTTATAAATTTCTGTCTTTTATCTATAATGAAGAAAAATAAATCGAAATTTACCTAAATTATTTATAAGCGAGAAAATGCTTCTGATTGTTTTTACCCGGTACTAGTGGGTTCGGTTTCCTGTTGAACAAAAATAAATTATTTACATATAATTCATCTGGCAAAGACGAAAGAAAATGTAACGTTCAGATTCACCACTAGCAATATTTCTAATTAGGACAAAAAATTTAGAGCAGAATATTTTAACACTACACTCTCTCTGTCTAAAAAAACAAAATAAAGCCTTGTATCGCCAATTAAGGTAAGTTTCTCTTTAATTTAACTAATAAATCTAGTATTGACAAATATTAAATAAACATACACTTAAACAAAACTTGGTTTCCATGGAAACACGGACCTATAATGTCTTCGAACCAGCAACTATTTGACTTCATTTTTTTTTACCTTCACGCTTTATCCCGCACATGGCAGGGTAGGCAGAGGGAACAGCGGGAACCATAGGAACCTAGTGTTAAGTCCCTGCTTTCTCCGTCCCCGTTTTTAATCACAGCTGACTTTATTTAATCATCTAAATGTTCCCAAGTAAGCATAAAGCCTTAAATTTTATATGAATAAGAACTGGATCTAGTTAGTGATTCTTGTTTCAAAGAAACGAAATTCATTTAGAACGAACTTGCGAGAAGTCTCCTTAAAAAAGCCTTTTGAGTTTTCACGTCTAATGAGCCGTAGTCAAATGAAAGTTAGCGAGCAAAATATTCTTTAATAAATTAAGGTGTTATTTCACGAATTTTGACCGACTTTTGTTATGCTTGTAATTAATATTATGAAAAAATTAAAAATTATCCAAGCTTTGACGTGAGCAGGTTGGATTTCCGTTGGAATTTCTTATCCTTATTCGCAATATTGGCTGCCGATATTAATTAGGAGAAGTAACGATATTATTTAAATAACTGCCAAATCATATAAAAACAGGCGGCGTTGAGTTCCATTACTTGACAATAAAAATATCGAACACAGACAGAGAGTGAAAAACGGAGAGTTAGAAGGAGTGTTTTAGCGTAGTAGTAATAGTACAAATGAGACCACTCTGTCATTTTGTGCGTTGAGTGTCTTAACACTTGTTAACTTCTGCCTACCCTGCTGCGGAATAAAAAGTAAATAAATAAAAGCTATAGGCTATATTTTTAGCTATTTCAGAATTAAATTTATATAATTATTACATACTCTTCATAATGTTTCGACTGTAACGGTATTTCAAGATGCGCTCTCTTGACTAACACGCCCAAGCGTTAATATATTACAATTATTATTAACATAAATTATATAAAAACTTTCTTACGTAACTTTTTTATTTAAAATAATATTCTTATTTTAAAATGTGTTTTAGAAATTTCACTAATAAATTAAATATTTTTAAATAAACTATGATGCATCGAAAACGGAGTGTCTTAACACTAAGTTCTCACGTTTTCTACTGGTCCCTTTGCATACCCTGTTATGAGCGGGACGAAGCGTGGAACTAGTTTAATTTTAAAGATTTTGAAGCATTTATTGTTTTTATAGCAAAATGTAGATATAGAAATTTACAACTTTCTTGAAATTGCCATCATTTTATGGAATATGTTTGTTATTAGTAGATAATAATCTAAGCTCGCCGGTAAATATTGCCTCTAATAATACTAAGCTTTTTTATTTTTATATATTAATTTCTTTTATATAGAGGTAAAAGTACGAACATTTCGTATATTTAAAATAACATACATGCATACATATCTTCACGCTCTATCCCTAGCGGGGTAGTCAGAGAGAACGGAGCGCCAAACGCTGCGGTCCCTGCATACCTCTTTCGCCTCGTCCACTGTCATTAATATCTTCATACATGCTCTACGGGGAGTCCTCATGCTTTTTACGTGACCTTCCTCCAGTATTTTCGATACTATATTTTCAATAGTCAACCGAGGTCTCCCCTTACGTCTCTTACCTTATTTAAAATAACGATATAAATTATTAATTATAAGTTATGCTTAGGAACATAACTAACAACAAACTAATAAATTAATGAATATCAATAAATTTAATGAATATCAAGAAAGCTCTAGAAGTACAGACTGAAAATTTTGCAAAAAAAAAGAAAATATGAAAAAAATATTTGAACTGGTGCATTCATTACGTATAGTTTTTAATTTCGTTTAGTGTCAAGACACTCCTTTATCCGTTTGATTCTTTCATCTCTCTCTCTCTCTCTCCGTATTTTGTATACACTGTGCGTGAATGGAAGCATTACCAATTACATAGAAATGTATCCAAAATGAATAATTACTTAAAAATATCAATAATTACCAATGTATGACACATGCCATTTCCCAGTAATGTAAACGAGGGGTGAGTGACGTCATATCCGGCAACCCTTGTCCACTTCCCCCTTGCTTTACCCAGTTATTTATATGTCTAGCATTGATTTTTATTATATATAAACTGTTATATATAAAATTATACAATTAAATAAAAAATATTTTCATTATGGTAATAACTGTATTTATTACTTGTCATAAAAGATACTTGAGCGATTAAAAGCGATATTCTGGGTTCAATACCCATTCTGTGGAATAGAACTGTGGCGTTGTGCTCCGTCATAAGTACGCAATGGTTCGGTATTTTTAAAAGCATATGTACGTATATACTTACATATTTATGTATATGTATATACATATATATATATATATATATATATATATATATATATATATATATATATATATATATATATATATATATATATATATATATATATATATATATATATATATATATATATATATATATATATATATATATATATATATATATATATATATATATATATATATATATATATATATATATATATATATATATATATATATATATATATATATATATATATATATATATATATATATATATATATATATATATATATATATATATATATATATATATATATATATATATATATATATATATATATATATATATATATATATATATATATATATATATATATATATATATATATATATATATATATATATATATATATATATATATATATATATATATATATATATATATATATATATACACACATATATTTTATACACACCTCATATAATTAATAGTAATAACATATAATTTAGTAGTTATAGTAATAACATATAATTTCTTACTATGTTTTCATCTGAACCTGTTGAATGTGTCATGTCCTATACTAAACTTTTCAACACTTGAATGTACTAAAACCTTAATACATATAATATATACTGTGCACGAATATATAGACATAACGTAAAAACTATTAAATGAAAATAAAAATACAACCGTCTTGGCGCAGAGGCGTAAGCGTCTGCCTCGATTTCTCGTGAGGTTGGAATATTCTTCCACTGTTTCTGCGGTTCCCTCTGCCTACCCTGCCATATGTGGGTTAAAGCGTAAAGCGAAAAAAAAAATTCAACAATGTGAGCTTATGGCTTAAAACGATCTCTTCATGCCAACTTTTGAATAATAGAATTCTTTAAAATTTAGTGGTGCATTAAATAAAACATGTTTAAAAATAGATGATTTTTTTATTTATAAAAATATATATCGTACGTATAAATATACAAACATAAACTATATAGTAAAATAGGTAAATATCGAAGTCAAAATATATTGAAATCAACTGAAATATTTAAAATAAATGGATCCATCGTCCTAATCTTTCTTTCTCATCCCATCCTTCGATAGATAACAGTATAGAGGATAATAAAGTAGCGAGCTGACAGCACAAAGTGAAAATAGTATAAAAATATAAATTTCAAAAGAAGTCTTTGAAGGTAATTTCCTTAAAGCTATCTAAATGTCATCTACAGTAAAGTATTACTGTCTCATTTGTAAGTAAATTATCATTTTACACTTCTTATTACTTGGAGATGAGCGAAGACGACAGGCGAACTTCAGTAGTATAAGTCCTAGTGGTATATGTGGTAGGATATATATATATATATATATATATATATATATATATATATATATATATATATATATATATATATATATATATATATATATATATATATATATATATATATATATATATATATATATATATATATATATATATATATATATATATATATATATATATATATATATATATATATATATATATATATATATATATATACATATATATACATATATATATATATATATATATATATATATATATATATATATATATATATATATATATATATATATATATATATATATATATATATATATATATATATATATATATATATATATATATATATATATATATATATATATATATATATATATATATCCTACCACATATACCACTAGGACTTATACTACTGAAGTTCGCCTGTCGTCTTCGCTCATCTCCAAGTAATAAGAAGTGTAAAATGATAATATATATATATTAAAAGCTCTTAAAAAGCCAAAAGTTGCCTAAATTTAGGGTAAAATACAATAAATAACCTTCTATGTCATTCATTTGTTATTAGAGCGACCCTCACTCTTCTAAGTAATATGTATTATGTTATTATTTTTGGGGACGTTTAGGGATATTTGAGTAAGAATCTTTTTGTATAAACATTTACGCTTTTATAACATTATCTCATAATTCCATTTCCCTTTTAATACAGTTACAGTACAGTTGTAAAAATATTTTTTTAGGGTGAAGGTCGTGTGTTTGATAATATCAGTGCTTTAAATTATTAATAAAACACCATTAATATAACTTGTAGTGCTAACACACTCCGTTCTCTACTTTCCATCTTGCCTAGTTGCCACATGTGATAAAGATGGAAATTGGTTCTTTTTTTAATTACAGTGCAACGTTCTTTCTATGACTCATAAAATCTTTACATATTTAATAGTTCATTGAGATTAATGTCACCTTTTATGACAGTAGGCAATGGTTTTCAAGATGGACTGGCGTTAGGCCTGAAATTCCCCTTGTTAATTTTCTGTACATTCTGAAAATACTGTTTAATTTACAGTATATTAGTAGTTAAATAAATTTAAAATAATATCAAATGAATATATTACATTACACTCAACACTCAATGCCTCGAAAAGGCGAAAGTTAGGGAATGGAGTATCTTAGCACTAGTTTCCTAAGGTTCCTGCGGTTCCTTCTGCCTACGTTGCTATAAACGGGATGAAACGTGAAGCTAAAAAAAATTATATACATTTATCTTGAACAAGCCATTCTAGATATACACGTTATCTATGTATGTTAACAAGTTAACAATAAAAATTTCACGCTCTCTCGCATTTCACAGAATTGGACATTAGGTGCTGATGATAGATCAAAATGGCCACTGTTTTTGCATGATGAAGATACCTTCTTCAATATGTAATTACAATATAATAATTGGTTGACAAATTAAACGAGTTAATTAAGTCAATTAAGTCTAGTTTTAAAACGATAATTGTGAGAATAGAAAAAAGTAATGAAGACGCTTTATTGCAATATTTAATGGTAAGACAATAACAATTTTTCAATATTCACATAAAGGGGTAGGCAGAGGAAACCTGAAACTAGTGTTAAAATACTTCATTCCCCGTTTTATACCTGGTAAGTTTCCGCCATGCTGCTAGAGTAAAGATAATAAAATAATTAATCTTCACCGAACGGGAATCGAACCGACTAAACCTACACTACAACGGTCCTCTAGAATAACAAAAATCATACTATATACAAGAGTTTCTCTGATAGTGTCCTTACCTACCTTCTCCAATCCCTTTAGAATGTGATTGGAGAAGACACAGCACATGAAAGTAACGAACACTAAGCGGAGAACATAGTGATTCACTTCACTTGTAATTTAAATTGTCTTAAATGAAAAAAAAAAAAACATTCATCACTCGAGTAATCCACGTAATAAGGGCTTTGCTGAGTTAGAGGTCAATAAGGTTACTGAATTGTTCACAGACTTCTATTAATAACATTAAATACCAGACGGCATTACGACTGACTAAAGTAACGAGTGAGTTGAAATTCCATTTATTGTTCTTTTTGTATTTGTTACAACTAATGAAGAAGTTTGTACATCCCTAAAAATGGTAACTATACAAAGAGGCGCTAAAAGGCTATTAAAACTGGCCAAGTGTGAGTTAGCCTTGCTCGTAAATGGTTCCGTAGCGACAAGTATGTATATATATTATAAAATACTGGATTTTTGGACTTCGGATTATTGAAACAATTGCCTTTTACTTGAACAACAACAAATTATTTAGAATCGAATAATATTCTTAAAAGCTTCTTCGCTTGATTTTAATATAAAATTTCTAGGTGAGTTAATAGAACACATCCTATATCAATATAATTATGCATTATCAATATAATTAAACTAAACATTTTTAAATTGAATTGTCTGTGATATCACAAAACACATACATGAGAGACACACAGAGACATGACACACAATCATCCCTCCTCTCATGGGAATCGAACCCACAAACCCTATTATTTACATGTAGACGCTCTGCTATATATATATATATATATATATATATATATATATATATATATATATATATATATATATATATATATATATATATATATATATATATATATATATATATATATATATATATATATATATATATATATATATATATATATATATATATATATATATATATATATATATATATATATATATATATATATATATATATATATATATATATATATATATATATATATATATATATATATATATATATATATATATATATATATATATATATATATATATATATATATATATATATATATATATATATATATATATATATATATATATGTATATATATATATATATATATATATGTATATATATATATATATATATATATATATATATATATATATATATATATATATATATATATATATATATATATACTAAATACATAAAAGTAACATTACTAACATGTATTAGATATAAACAAACAAGTTCTGGCCGACGTCCAACTATTATTGACCTACTAAATCAACATCCCAGCTAAGATGTCACTCAGTCCGCGTGGCAACATATTTTTTCCCTTTTATAGAACATGATGAGATCTCTGGCTAGTAGCTAGCCTTATATAATGAAGTATTATACAAGCGATCTAAAATGACGTGAAGAGTGTCTCAAGTGGCGAAGGCTGTAGTGTATTTAGTTTAAATGGTACTACCTATTTAAAATGTTCGATTATTATAAGACAGTCCGATTATTATGAAATACTAAATCGCGGTGTTGAGTTCCACCTCTAAATTCGCATTACGGGATGAAACGTTAAATATACGTAGGGGTTTTAAAATGAATCCTTAAAACAATATTCTTATTGATGTTGACTAAAATTCAATAAAAATGTAGTCATTAGTAGTTTTGTAAAACCAAAAGTTTTGTAAACACGCTAACTGCGGTCAGCAAAAAAACTGACGCTTACTTCAAAATATCCCTAAATAGTTAATCAATTGACGTTTACAGCACTTACAAAATAATAAAGTAATTAATTACACATTACTTTTATCCTCAGTTTTCATCTTGAGATTCACGATGTATACAAAAATGATCTCTAATAATTGTCTAATTAAGGAATATATTCGCTTGATCATTAGTAAATGCTTTCACGTTATTAACGTTTATTAATGTAGATTTTCACAGATTATATATGAATAATTGCTTGTATTGATTATTTGTTATTTAAAATTAAAACTTTTTCATAAACTTTTTCATTTTTTTTAAAACTTTTTTATCTTTCTATATTAAACAGTTTTAAGTCATTAAAAAATATTTTTGTATCTTTTAGTATAAAATTGAGCTAAAATTCACTTAAAAATAAAAAAAAAACAATAAATGGTTAGCTTTAGGCTTTTGCATTACTTAGGAAAATATTGATGTTTCATAAAATTTCGTAGCTTTTGTTTTATGTATTAGCAACCAACATATACATCGTTTTACAATACTTCAAGTGTAATTCAAGATTTTTTTAAATTAAGTAACGTTATCTCCTGTCATATATTAAACTGACTGTTAATTTAATTCTACGTGGACTTTTAACATGGTTAGCTTGTATTGTTAGGGTTGCCTCATAACACTCTCTATTTTCAAATAAATCTATATAAAAAACGTATTACCTACTCTAAAGATTCCCAAGCAATACGTTTCTATAATAAACTGCCGAAAGAAGTATTTGATCTCTCCTTAAATAAATTTATTTTTTTATAAAACGGCAATTAATTAATAAATCCTATTATAGTGTAAAGGATTACATTAATGATAAAACAACATGGAATTAATGAATTGCTCATAAGTTAGAATGACGTTTGTGAAGTGATCACAATAGGTTTAGGGAAACCTGGCTGAGTTTGTTGTGGGCTCTTCTCACCAGGCCGCGCTTGGAAACCTCGTAACTTTAGTTCTAAGCCAGTGGAGTGTGTAAGGTCTCAGAGGGGCTCAATTCGATATTTATTATCAAATTGGGCTCCTTTGACATTCCTCCGTTCGCTCTATCTGACGTACACATGTGATCATCTTATTGATTCTAAGTGGAAAAGTTATAAATAAATAAATTAAATTAAAACCTAATAGTTATTATACGTCTAAAAGCTGTTTTAATTAAAAAAAATAGTTCACCAACTTAAATGAAAAAAGTTACCAAAACAAAATACAGCTTAGTCCAAGAAGACATTGTTCCGACGCCACAATCTAATCTTATTATGTTCTCAATACATTTCGATTTGAATAAATGTAATCTTTATGGTAAACTCTTCAAGAGAATATAAACTTTTCATTTATATTTTTTTCATTTTTATTTTTTTTTGTATTTGTCTTACTTTTCGTAAACTTACAGCGTACTTATTGTCGTTTTGCCAGTAATGCTAGGATAAAGCCACACAATACATATTAGACAACATACAAAATTTGAACGTTGTCGGATTTGAACGCTTGTGTCTTGGTCTATTTTAAGAACATACTGATGTGGTCTTTCCAGCACAGACTAAGGCTGAGAGGGATTACTAAGGCTTACGCTGTGTCTACTTCATCCTTGCAGCACTTCTAATTGTAAAGTTATCGCTTTCCTCAAATTGTTCCTAAATATATATATATATATATATATATATATATATATATATATATATATATATATATATATATATATATATATATATATATATATATATATATATATATATATATATATATATATATATATATATATATATATATATATATATATATATATTATATATATATATATATATATATATATATATATATATATAATATATATATATATATATATATATATATATATATATATATATATATATATATATATATATATATATATATATATATATATATATATATATATATATATATATATATATATATATATATATATATATATATATTATATATATATATATTATATATATATATATATATATATATATATATATATATTATATATATATATATATATATATATATATATATATATATATATATATATATATATATATATATATATATATATATATATATATATATATATATATATATATATATATATATATATATATATATATATATATATATATATATATATATATATATATTAGGAACAATTTGAGGAAAGCGATAACTTTACATTTAGAATTGCTGCATTTTTCATAAACTTTTTAAACGATAAATCTTGTTGTGTTCTATTCTAGGGCTCTAGAAAATATAGGAATATAATAATATATTCAATGTAGTATGCATGTATGTAGATACATCTATATACATATTTTACCAGCTCCTGCTAATATAAAATAGCAATAGCTTCAAATAGAAGTGGCAGAAATATTAGAACAGGCAAAGTGCCTTACAACGTAAGCAATTAAATTCACTCACAATCCATTTACATACATTCACGTCTTAAATGAACCTAAGGCAATGTTTTCTAAAGACGACCTGTAAACACACTTTAGCCCTACTAAAGTACTATCAAGCATTAATTGTGATTACATATTTTGAAGCAATAATCGTTAATTAAAGTTTTACTGAAGTCAGTGAATTCAGATATTATGTAAGTTATATGTAATGTTACTTATTTTCCAGGTCTATTATTTGGTGGTCTATATCTAGATAACAAGCCACGAACAAATAACGCTTCACTTGCTACTATCTGGTAAATAATGCAAGTTATACTCGTACACTGGAATATTAATAAGCTTTATATATATATATATATATATATATATATATATATATATATATATATATATATATATATATATAATATATATATATATATATATATATATATATATATATATATATATATATATATATATATATATATATATATATATATATATATCTATATATATATATATATATATATATATATATATATATAAAGCTTATTAATATTCCAGTGTACGAGTATAACTTGCATTATTTACCAGATATAATTTAATAAATGACAAG
Organism: Dione vanillae; assembly: GCA_037178615.1. NCBI lineage: Eukaryota > Metazoa > Arthropoda > Insecta > Lepidoptera > Nymphalidae > Dione > Dione vanillae. The sequence goes on along the minus strand of JAZFAU010000220.1, from coordinate 528,355 downwards.
CGCTTCTATTTTTTTAAGATACGTTTAAATATTTTACAGCATCATTTGCATAAAAATTAAACACATATATTACGTGAAATATTTAAAAAATAATAAACCACTATACATAAAAAAATAATAAAATATTTATTAACTTAACATTTATTTTTCACAAAACACAAATACAATCTTTAAAATCAGTTTTTTTTAGTTTCACGCTTTGCAGAAAACAGGGAAACCTAGTGTAAAGACACTTCGTTCACTGCTTTCCGCCTTTTGAGGCATTACGTAATAAGTGGCGTAACTCAACGCCGCACTTACGTTGATACCAGAGCGAAGGAAATGGAAATTTAATAAGCCAACATTTATTTTTATGTTCATTCTAAATATGCAATCAATTCTCGACCTTACACGATCATTACTTTAAACATAATAAACTTACGCTTGAAGCGACGCGACGTCTACAATTCCACATGCCATTAGTACGCAATTTCTATAGCACTTCATTTGGTTCATTTGATTCTACGCCTGAAATAAGATTTCATAAAGCCGGCTGTATATTTCCTGTGAAATAAGGAGTTTTCATTATAAATATTATTTACATTTTAGATAACCTAGAATAATAAAATTTGGAAAGTTAAGTCATTTATGGCAACTTTAGGTACAGGAGACAAAATACTGTTTATTTTAAAAAAAGTAAGTTATATGAGTTATTTCTTAACAACTTTCTTAATAATAATGTAATAGAGGAATAATTATATTAATTATCATTAACTAGGTTGGAATCAACTCAATATTTGTCAGCTTAACTGTCATAAAAATTAAGTTGTTAAAAGAATATATTTGGTGTAATTAAACTAAATTCGTAATAATAATCGTAGCCTAATAATAATTTAACATACATGGTAGGTATATTATTATTAGGCTACGGTTGAAGTAGGAGCGAGAGGTATAACAGCGAAATCTCTCTATAGTTCACTAAAAGATCTCGGCCTGTCTAGAACTATTATTAATTAATTTCTAGAACGCACTTCGAAGGCGGCTTTGGTAGAATCATTTCAAATTTGGTTTAGGTAGTGGGAGGAGTTCGGACAGTGAAGGTGAGCGTTAATGCATTTTAAAGGGATCCCTTTAAACCTACACTTGGGTCACAAGTCCCAAGCGCTGCTCGGAGCTCCCCTTCCTGCAACAAAACTATGACAACAGTGAACAGCAGGAACTGTGGGAACCTAGTATTAAGACACTCCGTTCACAGTTTTCCGCAATTTTAAGACATTGTGTGTAGAATGGCTCAACTCAACGCAGCGCTTTGATATTCACTACAAATAGAAAAATAATCTCCTATATAATAACAAGGTACAAAGTATTTATTCTCCAATTTAAAAACCTACATATTCTATATAGTATAAAACATTAATCACATCCGTCCGGTGGCAAGAGAACTATTTCCAGTTTTCCCACAAAGAGCCTGAGATTCACGTTATAAGACTATGTATACTAACTGAATTATTTTCATTTCTTTTTTCTCTGGTAGTTATTAGTGATTACTTCTGCGGTTAAAGGTTTTGTTTATGTAAAATTTATTCATTTTTATGAAACTTGTTACTTTTCACTAATATATTACAATATACTACTATTTCTTTTTTAAAACTTCACACTTTATCCCGCACATGGCAGGGTAGGCAGAGGGAACTGCAGGAACCATATGAACCTAGTGTTAAGACACTCCGTTTCTTAGTCCCTCCTTTCTCCGTCCCCGCTTTCCGCCTTTCTTTCGTTTGAGTGACGGAACTCAACGGAAATAGAAAAATCCATCTTCCCCTAGTGGGAATCAAGTCCCTCAAACCGTCACGTTTAACAGACGCTTACGCCTCTGCACACGACAGTCCTCAATAATAAATAAAAAAAATCCTTTTCTCTAGTAAATAAACAAAATGCGGCGTTTAATTTCGTGCGAGATTTCGTGGGATTCAGGGGGAAGACAGACAAACAGTTTTCTATAGTTTTGTTTTCATTCTTTGCTCAAAATGTATTGTTATTGTGTTTTTAAAAAATCTACTTAATCGTATAAGTCATGTTTGTTTCTTTATTATACTGTATAAAAGTAACTTTGTAGAAGTAAGAAGTTAGAATACAAGTGTAAGAAAGCTTCTTTTTTGTCCCTATAGCATATAAAAAACACAACTTTAATTTTAATATTAAATATTATTTAAGCTACTAGTTTTCGCTTATTTTTTAATATCATTGTATTGGATAAAAGCTTTTTATTCTTCGATATAAATATTGATCACAGATAAAATAAATTACTAAAATAATAAATAAATCAAAAAATATTTTAAATATATATCACTATATAAACACAAGATAAATTGAAAAAGGTGAAAAAAGGAAATCTGAACCTAAGTTCTTGAACGCTCTCAGTAATCCAGCAAATTGGTAAGTCCATCGTAAATCGTTGAAGTTTCCTTTAACTTCAGTTGAAGCTTTACTTTTTTGCCTTATTTAGAGCTTTTTAGCGCTCGTAGAGCATTATAAATAAATAAATGTTGTCAATGACTCAATTGTGTGAAAAGAAATAGAAAGCGAATCTGTGCCTTTATGTAAAACACAATAATACACAATAATACATTGTAAGAAATAAAAATCTATGTGTATATTCAAATTTTTGTACCAATCAGGCAAACTTAATGGGCAATATTGCGGAACAGTCTCTTAGCATTTGTGTGTGTGTGTGTGCACATATATTTGTTTTATAGAAAATTTTCAAAAGTAAGAAAAATTAGGCTATGATTATACTATGAGATGAATCTGCTGCCGTAAAACAGTACAAACTAACTTTCGGTTTTTTGGTACAATAACTTTCCAAAAAAATTCGTTTTTATTTTATATAAGGTTATTTTATATAACACTCAATGCCTCCAAAGACGGGAAGAAATTTAGTAACTTAATTCTAGGTTACTATGACACGGTTCCTGCGGTTCCCTCTGTCTACCCCTGCTAGGCCAGAAAAATCACGCGTTAGTTTCATGTCTTCCTCCACTCAAACCTGAACGTCTCTCATGACTGTAGTTTATGAAGTTGACTGAAGTCTACCTGTGAGATATATATATATATATATATATATATATATATATATATATATATATATATATATATATATATATATATATATATATATATATATATATATATATATATATATATATATATATATATATATATATATATATATATCAAAGTAAATAAATATTGCATAATAGTTGTACGACGCGACGCGACGTACAGCTGAGTATCGCGTGCCGCCGCATTGCGACGCGATCGATAGAGCTCTCTGGTCTTGCTAATGTTCGCCTAGCAGAGCGGCACCTTGATACCTTGATGTCTTTTGAAGGTATTGTACCAGTCTTAGATGTTAAAGATAAGTTTGGTTAGGCTTTATATTGGTTGTAGACACAATTTTATATACAAATACTATAAGGTAAATAATTCGCTGTTTTTACACAGTTTAATGAAGTTCTTAACTGGATTAATCACATTTACTGTCGATAATCTGATTAAAGAATTTAATTTACATATATTACGCTCATAGTTTCGCGCTAAAAACACAGCGGGTCAACCAGAAAGAATGAAGCACAGCGGCCGTCCCTACATACCTCTTTTGCCTCGTCCACTGTCAACCTCTGCTCACACTTTTAAGAATGTTTGTAGAATAAAATAGGTTTATTTTGTGTATTTGTTTTCATTTTTATTATTACAATCTATCATATAAAATGTTTTGTGAATTGATTTTATCTTTAATTTTTTTTATACTATAATATCACCTTTAGTTCAAAAAATACGAATATTTTAAGTTTCATAGACTCCATAGTTCTTTCCCGTGTAGAAGTGTAGGCAAGGATCTTCTCCTTCTCCTTCTGTCATGCTATGTTTGTGTTCCGTGAACGGTGTAACTCAAAGCCTTGGTTCGTTTAACCAAAGTGGAAAAGTGAAAATCATTTAAACACCACTTTTCATTAACCCGAATTTATGTTATAACTAGGCCAAATATCAATATATATTATATAGATTGGCCTTATATTTACAACAAAATTTGAACGATTTATTAATTATTTTTAGTAGACCTGTAAAAGTGGCCGTAGTGGTAAACGAACCTGCGCCTCTTTATCGAAGTCATTAAGCGTATATAGCGTCTCTAGAGTGTTCCGACGATTACCAAGAGGCACACGTTCGGATACCCCTGCGGTCTTTAATAATATATATTTTTACACGTTTTCTAAAACATTTTCATTCGTAAGAGTAAGTAAGTTTAAATAAAAATTATCCTTCTGAAGCATCTGATGCAAGTTAAATAAACACTCAGAAAGCCCACAACTTTTACTGTGTATCTAAAATCTTAATATTTTATACAAATTTTAAACTCATTATGCTTTTCCGTACTCATTTAAGTACGAGGACCGTTGTGGCGCAGAGGCGTAAGCGTCTGCCTGTAAACGCGACGGTTTCTGGGTTCGATTCCCACTCGAGGAAGATGGATTTTTCTATTTCCATTTTCTTCGCTGTGGCAACTAGGCAAAGCGCGGCGTTGAGTTCCGCCACTCAACTCGCAATGCCTCGAAAAGGCGGAAAGTGGGTCGTAAAAAAACAGGGACTAAGCAACGGAGTGTCTTAACAATAGGCTCGTATGGTTCCTGCTAGTTCCCTCTGCCTACCCTGCCATGTGCGGGATAAAGCGTGAAGCTATAAAAAAAATTATGTACGTTATACGTATATAGTACTTTTAATTAACCACATCATATTAATGTAGATAAATCACAGTCAGTCAGTAATCAAAATGAAAAACGTTTTAGAAAAAAATTATATATATGAAAACAGTTTAATGTAGAGTGCCTTGAACTCGCGCCTCTTGGCTTTTGTTTTTGTATGTTACACACGCTTGTATACCTTAATTTATTACCACTATTTACATTAACATTTATATATATTTATATACATTGAACCAATCAACTTTGTTTTTCAGATTTTTATTCTGACTTCACTTAAAATTAAAATTAGTAACTCTACAACTATGAAGTGTAAGGCTCAAGTTTTTTAAATAAAATGTTCGTTTCTTTTTATTTTGAATTAAACTTAAGAAAATATGATAATAATATATAACAAGTCGCCACTCAATACGCAATGTCTCGAAAATGGCGGAAAGTGGGTACGGAGAAAGCAGGGACTAAGCAACGGAGCGTCCTAACACTAAATTCGTATGGTTCCTGCAGTTTCCTCTGCCTACCCTGCCATGTGCGGGATAAAGCGTGAAGCTATTAAAAAAAGTCGGAAAATAGAAAATTCAATTTCTTCGTAAATCTCTACATTTAATTATCAAATGATAATTAAATGTAGAGAATTATATGCGAACAACAAAATATGGAGAACGAAGTGTCTTAACACTAAATTACTTAAACCTATGTTTCCATCTTTTAAGGCTCTCGTTATAACGTATTTAGTGAAATCACGTGTGTATATATTGATCAGAGTCCGTTGTTCACAATAAAATAACAGAGTAATATCAATTGGTTTGTTCTCGTAAGATAGTTAATAAAGCCAAGTCAAGCTAAGCCAAGCAAAGCCAGGACCTTAAGAAACTCTTGATAAGAAATGTTCATAAGAACTCTTGATTTTACATAATTCAAGCCTTTTTATATCATAAGCCAAATGTATTATGCGACATCGACATCGACTCTTATTAATTAAATAAAAAAATCCATTCATAAAACTACACGTCTACATTACTTCACATTTAGCTTTTCAGCTTAAGTGCATTTGCATATTTGAAAGGTTCTTTTTAAAACAGTTGTAAATATTCTTAGGTAAGAAATATGACAAGAAAATAACTTACCCTATACACTAGTTAAAGTTAAGGTAAAAAACATAGATGGTATTACAACTTCTTTTAAGTTCTTTACCTTACTTAATCGTAAAGTAAAATCCATGCTTGTTCAGTCACTAATTACACATACGAGTAGTTTTCGTAACAGTTCTTTTAGAGGTCAACTAAACTACTTGCTTAGACCCTGTTAAATGAAGACAATGGTTTCAAAAATAAGAAACTAATAGCATTTTGTTGGGTAAATATTCTATATTGCATATCTAAGACAAATAGTACTAATAACACAAACACACCAATATATATAATTTTGTTTGACTCCAGCTGAAAGATTTCCACAATGCCATAAAGGTCGCGACCGAAATGTTGCCTTAGACGGCTTCAGTTTATCGATATTTCTGTGTAATCGCAGATTAAAAATATCTTGTTATTTAGTCAGTGGTTTCAATCAACGAACGTACGACGACATACCTACTCTAACTAATGCATTATCCTCCTTTGGTAATAATAGGATTAAATTTTCGGCGCAGAGGCGTAAGCGTCTTCCTGTGAACGCGACGGTTTGTGGGTTCGATTCCCACTCGGGGAAGATGGAGTTTTCCTATTTCCATTTTCTTCGCTCAGGAAAGGGCGGCGTTTAGTTCCGCCACTCAACTCGCAATGTCTCGAAAAAGGCGGAAAGCGCAGTCGGATAAAGTAGGAACTAAGCAACAGAGTGTCTTAGCACTAGGTTAAAATAAAAAAAAAACATAAATTAAAAAAATATAACATTCATATTTAATATAGTATATAAGATATTAACTTTAAAGATTTCTTTTGAAAATATATTTAATTATTTTTTAAAAAAAAATTGTAAAGCATTTTGTATGAGTATTTCTTATTACAGATCATTAAAAATTATAAAGTCATATATTATGACCTTTAAATAAAACACTAAGTATAGTACTTACTTAAATTACAAAAGAACTACTTATAACCAATGACAAAGATGCCTGGAGTTAGTCAGTTCTGCAACCAGTTCCGCTCAGGCTAGGCAATTCTTGTAATACCTTTATTTTATGCCAAATTTTTTTTTTTAGCTTCACGCTTTATCCCGTGGCATGGCAGGGTAGGCAGAGGGAACTGCAGGGACCGTGGCAACCTAGTGTTAAGACACTCCGTTGCTTAGTCCCTGTTTTCTCCGTCCCCGCTTTCCGCCTTTTTCGAGGTATTGCGTGTTGAGTGGCGGAACTCAACGCCGCGCTTTGCCTAGTTTGCCAGAGCGAAGAAAATGGAAACAGAAAAATCCATCTTCTCCGACTGGGGAACCAGAGACCGTCGCGTTACAGGCAGACGTTGCGCCTCTGCGCCACGACGGTCCTCACGACGGTCCTTATGTCAAATTATTAATTTTTTTTTAAAAGATGTGCTGAGGAACTTTTTTCGCCATTTCTTCTATTCCATGACAAAGCACCTTTCCGAAACGGTAGTAGCTAAAAAATTATTGAGCACTCACCTGACGAAACACAGTAGCATTAACATGCTGCTGTTTCAGGACGATATTTTGTGAGAGCGTGGTAATTACCCGGTTCGAATCTGGCCCTCTTGAGCTACTGGTGTTGGTGTTACTTCGTTTTACCACTTGAACCACTGTACAAAATAGACACAAATATTATTAAAAAAAATCGCTTTTTTCTATTGCCCACATATAGAGGAAAATGTAGTGTTGAGATCCGGTTCCCGCTTTTCAATTTTTAATGAAGTTTCAGAATAGCGGAATTTACACACACGTTGTTAACCAGAGCGAAGAGTTAAAGATTCCTGGCCGAAATCGAACTTGTAACCTTCTCGTCTATTTTCATACACTTCACAACGCTACGCTTAAATAAATAAAAACGCCTATAGAAGATATAAAAGAAAATGTTTTTTAAAGTAACTTAATAATTTATTTAAAATCTTGAGCGTAAGAGTTAAGAATACATTAAGCTAAGTGCTCTATATTTGTGTTGAGGCTCAAGCTTTTGAATAGAGCTTTATTTATTTAAATTAATTACTAGAAATGTTAAAATTGGTATTTTTCTACGAAGAAAGATTTTTCCTTTATCAGGTGTAGTTGATTCAAGTCATATATATATATATATATATATATATATATATATATATATATATATATATATATATATATATTATATATATATATATATATATATATATATATATATATATATATATATATATATATATATATATATATATATATATCTATATATATATATATATATAATATATATATATATATATATATATATATATATATATATATATATATATATATATATATATATATATATATATATATATATATATATATATATATATATATATATATATTTTTAGCTTCACTCTTTATTCCACACATAGCAGGGTAGGCAGAGGAAACTGCAGGAAACGTGGGAACCTAGTGTTCCGCACACATTCCGTTCTCCACTTTTCACATTTTCAAGGCATTACATATTGAATGGTGGAACGCCGCGCTTGCTGCCAGAACAAAATCACGTTAAGAGGCATAAGCTTCCTCGCGCCACGACGGTCCTGAAACAAAACATATTTAACATTTTTAGACATATTTGCGAAAATTTTATAATGATTATTATTATTCCGATCTATTATTATAATGTATGTAGTGTAGATTTTGGAATTTCGCCCATTTTATGGAAACTTTTTCTACTTAACAGTACAGGATATTCTATTTATCGGTAGTTTATTATTTAAGACTATAGTAAGCCATTAAAATTGTAAGATATTTTGTTGTGAATTTTGTACATTTGTTTAAGTTATCTTTTTTTTTATAGATTCACGCTTTATCCCGCTCATGGCAGGGTAGGCAGAGAGAACCGCAGGAACCATAGGAACCTATTGTAAATAACTCCTTGTCTCTTTTATAATATATATTCATAACTTTGCAGGAACTCCTCCGTAAGTAAATGGCTCCACAAAATAAATTCACTCCTTGTGATATCCAAAAAGGTAGTGAAATTATGAAAACGAAAAACTAACAACATTAAATTGTTTGATAACTACAAAAAAATATCGTTATTTAAAATAATGTTAAAAATACTCTTATTATTTGCTTTTACAAGCAATGTAAGGCCTTTACATTATTTATTTAAAACTAAGACGTATATTCATACATTCAAAACAGGGTGAAATGTAAAATTCACAAAAGCCACACATTTTGAAATACAATTTGCACGGTAATGTTTAATTAACCCGAGGGAATTACACGCCCTGAATCATTCTACTGAACTCGAGCGTTCCCTTTTCTAAAACACCTAAGTGTCTGATGGCTTGACGTGTGGTATAAATTAAAAACAAAACTATATACTTCCACAACTACTATCTGTGTATATTAATAATATAAAAGGTGTAAAGAAGAGTTTTGTCTCGTTTGTTTATTTGTTTGTTTGAATGCATTAATCTCAGGAATTGTTGATTCAATTTGAAAACTCATTATTATGTATAATCCATTTGATGAGAAAGGCTATAATCTATGACTAATCAGAGTAAAGCAGTAACAAAAAATGCTATGGACTATAGTCCACGCGCATAAAGGCACCAGCGGCCGCCCTGGTAATATACAGCGTTAACTTTTGCTACTCCACACGCAATATCTCAAGTTGTGTTTAATTAAACAAAGAATTCCTTTTATAAGGTCTATAATGACATAAGAACCAAAAGCAATATATAGAGTATTTATTTACTCACCTATTTGACTCATGGAGTCCTAGGTAGAAGTAACTAAAAGAAACCAGCTAGAGTTCCGTACAAAATGCTGCAAAAAATCAGCATTCATCGGAATTGGTCACGTTACGAAACTGTAGAGATATTTACAGCTCACTTAGTAATTTTAATGAAAATTGTTAAAAAATGAACACTTAAATTTACAATACACAAAAAGAAATGAGAGAAAAAGGTATACTAACATAAAATATCTTTAAAACATTGTGTATTACTACAGAACTATCTCTAAAAATTGTTATATACAAATAAAGCAAGTCAATAAAATAAACTTATACTGTAAGACCTGGTAGTAACAAAATAATATAGGTGCTGAGATGAGACTGGATAGGCATTGTGAAAGCCGTTTCAATTCTACACGGAGAATTCTTACTATAATTCAATAAGCTAGGCTCTTTAGGATCGAGAAGCGCTTATTTCGAGATATTACGTTGAACGTTTCGTATTCAGGTTGCTTTTCATTTTGGATCTGTGCTGCCCTTGGGGGTTTTACTAAAGAGTTTTAATATTTTATCTTAAATATCTATATATATATATATATATATATATATATATATATATATATATATATATATATATAATATCTATATATATATATATATATATATATATATATATATATATATATATATATATCTATATATATATATATATATATATATATATATATATTATATATATATATATATATATATATATATATATATATATATATATATATATATATATATATATATATCTATATATATATATATATATATATATATATATTTATATATATATATATATATATATATATATATATATATATATATATATATATATATATATATATATATATATATATATATATATATAATATATATATATATATATATATATATATATATATATATATATCTTTAAAACATTGTGTATTACTATAGAACTATCTCTAAAAATTGTTATATACAAATAAAGCAAGTCAATAAAATAAACTTATACTGTAAGACCTGGTAGTAACAAAATAATATAGGTGCTGAGATGAGACTGGATAGGCATTGTGAAAGCCGTTTCAATTCTACACGGAGAATTCTTACTATAATTCAATAAGCTAGGCTCTTTAGGATCGAGAAGCGCTTATTCGAGATATTACGTTGAACGTTTCGTATTCAGGTTGCTTTTCATTTTGGATCTGTGCTGCCTTGGGGGTTTTACTAAAGAGTTTTACTATTTTTATCTTAAATATATATATATATATATATATATATATATATATATATATATATATATATATATATATATATATATATATATATATATATATATATATATATATATATATATATATATATATATATATATATATATATATATATATATATATATATATATATATATATATATATATATATATATATATATATATATATATATATATATATATATATATATATATATATATATATATATATATATATATATATATATATATATATATATATATATATATATATATATATATATATATATATATATTAAAAATATTACACATATGCGATTTATTTATATATTTACCATTTTACGTTTACGATTTTTGTTTATTTAGGATTTTCTTTTCTGATTTATTTGTTTCTTTTTAAAAAAAAATCCTTAAATCCGCTATTTCTTCTATCTTGAGTTATAATTTCCCCTTAGGAAATTTTCGCACTCAAAATGATTTAAAGATGTTGTATATAAATGGGAACACGCTACATTAATATCTACATTTTATATTAATTCTACATTTTTCTATTACGCTCGTCCCACCCTTCAGGGCGTGTAAATGGAAACCAGAATTCTAGTGACCCTAAATTTTGGAGGCAATCATAGAAATTGCGAAATTTCTAAATAGATAATTATTACAAATAGGTACCGTATTGATTACATAAAAATATCCATATAAGACTCTCTAACACAAATAGATAAATACTACAGCACTACACATACACGTACCTGTATCTCGATAGTATTACTATAAGCGGAGTAAGATGTGAGGCTACTAAAATAAAAAAGCAAAACAAAAAAACATCACAAATTTAACGGCCCTTATTCTTAATGATTATGTGAAATACCTCATTCTCCCTAAATATATACCACTACGAAATGATATTTAATATTTTTTCAAAATATTTTTTCTAAAATCAGTAAAAATCTTTCGAAGTAATAAATAATAATAATAATATAAAGGAATCATGAGGTAATAGAATAACAAAATAAAGTGAACTTTCATAGACTCTTAGTTTAAATACCGGTTGTATATTGAGAATAGTCGGTTCTCTAGATGTTTTCTCAGTGTAGTGTGCAACTTAGGATTAGCAGGGAACGGAGTGCCTTAACACTAGGTTCCCAAGGTTCCTGCTGCTTCTTCTGCCTATCCTGCTATGGGATAAAGAGTGAAGCTAAAAAAAATTAGTTTCTACTATAGATTCAATATTTTAAAATGGCCAATTCAGAAAGAAAATAAAGCAATTCAAGAATATTGAAATGGTCTTGTTCAAATGTTCAAACGTATCATTCACTGTTGGTAAATGACGATATAAAAAAGTAAAAAATAAGTCCCGCTAAATTTCTTGCGTCAGTTATTCTCAGGTCTGAGGCATTAGGTTTAGCGATCCGTTAGTTATCTTTTTGACGTTGCAAAAATTAATAATGTACGCTTTTTTTATACCAAACTAGGCGGAGGGAACCGCAGGTATCGTGGGAACCTAGTATTAGGACACTCTGTTCCCCGCGAACCGCCTTCTTTCGAGGCATGTTTAGTGATGGAACTCCACGCCATGCTTGCCTGTTTGCCAAAATAGAGAAAATAGAAATGAAAAATTCTCCCGAGTGGGAATCGAACCTACAAACCGTCACTATAGGCAGACGCTGCACCTCTACGCCACAGCGGTCCACGTATATTCTTATTTTGAATAAAAATATTTGAATTTGTAACAAACTGTAAAAGTAATTAAATTAATTTTTAAAAAAACACATGTTTCTATACAATTTCTAAAATTCAATTAATACTTTGTTTGAACATTGCTATATAATAATTAAATTAATTAAGCTTATAGATTATGTTTCAGACGGATAAAGGTTAGACGATAGAGCCGAAAAATTAGAAGCCTTTAGAATTTAGGTCACACATAATATACCTGACATGATAATATTTTGATGACCTAACTAGAACTATATGACTTCATACACTGTAGACGCCGTCGTGGCGGGCGTGCAGGTTGCGGGTTCGATTTCCAATTGATGGAATGAATAATATTTGTATTTTTCACGTTCTAGTAAGAGTATGGGCGGTGTTTAGTACCGCGTGTTTTAACTATGACTTTTCAGAAAAATAGTTCTTCATATAAATCGTATAATAATAGTGTATTTAAATACTAGAAAAATATTTAATGCTTTTTCTACGTAATTTAAAACTGTTCAGTACAAATTCGTAAAAAGTATCGAATAGAATTATTAATTATTATTAAAATTAATTATAATTAAATAAAGCATAAGACTAAAGTTATTATATAAGTTTAATTTTAACTGCTCTATATATAATATTTCTATAAAATATGTGGCCATTAAAAATACCGCAGCACGAACAACACCCATTAAAACAATATTTTCTTGAATTCTTAAGCCAAATGGCCATACCGGAGTCGTAATAAACGATTATTGACAGCTTAAATATACAATGAATTTTCCTTATTCCTGTCAAGAAAATATGTAACTACACTCTTCAGTAACTTTTAAATTTTTCTTCTAATTAAATATATGTACATAGATTCATGACTTAAATTAACCATTAATTTATTCTAAACCTTTTTTTATGGGAAGGACAAGGCAAACGAGCGTTCGGATCACCTGATGGTAAGTGATCATCGACGCTCTCGGCTCTGTGTAACAGCAGAGGTGTTACATGTGTGGTGCCGGTCTTTAAGGTGGAGGTACACGCGCTTTTTGTAGGTACCTATGTCGTATCGATCTGGAAACACTGCCGCAGGTAGGCTCTTCCACAGTGGTGTGGTAGGTGGAAGAAAATTCCTACGGAACCTCACAAATATTTACTTCAAACAAAAAGCTGAAAAGCATGAGGACTCCCTGAAGAGCATGTATAAAAGAGGCTAGTGACTGTGACGAGTCGAAAGAGGTGTGCAGAGACCGCAGCGTTTGGCGCTCTGTTCTCTCTGACCTCGTTAGGGATAAAGCGTGATGATATGTATATGTGTATACAACAAATACGTAACTATTCACTTTTTGTAACAATATAATGCATTATACCTACAAAAGCTTGGTTCACACTCGAGGATGTTCATTTCTTCGCTCTCGACAAGACAAAGCACGGCGTTGAGTTCCGCAGGTTCAGGTTCAGGCAACATCTCAAAATTAGGTAGTGGGTAAGATGATATCTAAACACTAATTACCCTTCTTCTTTTTTTTTTTTTTTTAGCTTCACGCTTTATCCCGCACATGGCAGGGGGAACTGCAGGGACCGTGGGAACCTAGTGTTAAGACACTCCGTTGCTTAGCCCCTGCTTTCTCCGTCCCCACTTTCCGCCGTTTTCGAGGCATTGCGTGTTGAGTGGCGGAACTCAACGCCGCGCTTTGCCTAATTTGCCAGAGCGAAGAAAATGGAAATAGAAAAATCCAACTTCTTCGACTGGGGATCGAACCCAGTAACCGTCGCGTTACAGGCAGACGTTGCGCCTCTGCGCCACGACGGTCATTTCCCTTCGTCTACCTTACTATATCATACCTTCATATCATACCTGCCTATCATCATATCATGCCTTCAAATATATTTTTACAAATTCAACTGCCTAACTTAGTCTCTATAAGACGAGGTAAAATACAACTTAATTGATCAACAGCGTTGATTTTAGCAGAACTCGAAACCGCGTTAAACTATCATAATTAAACGATCGATATGCTAAGTCTTAAACGCCGAGATTTGTGGATGAGCCGTTTCATACTGTAGGGACATGGCAGTAATGTGAGCCTACTTCTGCCGAAGCAAGAGTCTATAAAAAGGAAAATATATTAAAAAATAACAATAACTTTTTCATATCTTCACGTTTTATCCCGCACATGGCAGGGTAGGCAGAGGGAAATGCAGAAACCTAGTGTTACACACACACACACACGAGACACATGTTAGTGTTGAATGGCGGATTCTTGATTTCCAAAGCAGATTAATATTACTTCTTCTTTTTATATTGTCTATTTTTAGTATTTTAAAGATTAAAGCTATAAGCGGCATGTCGCCTGTATGTACCCGGGCGTGAGTTCATTTCTCTTTAGAGTAAATAGTTTATTTTAATGCTTTTAAGCGCATAAAATTTGATTTTAAATAACGCACATTTTGTTTAAAACACATAACAATATGTATATAGTATTATTTTTTTTTGTTATATTTTTTATAGCTTCACGCTTTATCCTGCACATTACAGGATAGATGGAAGAAACTACAGGATCCGTGGAAACCTATATTAAAAATAATATTCTTTTACCGGATTATACTCTCATTGTTTTAGTAAACCCTACTTGGACACCTACCGTAGTATACCTATAACAATACTACTATTTCGAATTAGTATCTCACAATTTATCCCATAGGCAGAGGGAATCGCAGGAACCGTGGAACCTACTTTTAAGACACTCCATTCCTAATGCACCGCCTGTTCAGTCATTGCGTGATGAGTGGTGTAACTCAACGCCGCGCTTTGCCTAGTTGCCAGGGCGAAGATATTGAAAATGACATAATCTATCCTCCATTCATGGGAATAGAACCCGCAAGCCATTGCGTTTACAAGCAGACGCGCCAAGGCAGTCTTCTTAAAGGCCGTTTATTGGCCAAAGTCATATAAGAAAACTTGCCATACTGTTAAGGATTTTACTGGTAAAGCCTCACAAGACCAGTCAAAGGGTGTCTCTCGACCGATTGCCTCTGAATAGCTATGCATACACAAAATACTTGAAACATTTTCTCTATAAAAGAAAATGTCTCGTCTATGCCACAATCTCAGCCTCTATTAAACTAACAAAGTTGGTGCTTTAACCGACTTTCGATGTGAAATTTAAATTCGTTCTTTGAGAAAATTTTTCAATTGAATTCAAGTTATATTAACAGTCCTTGTGTTCTGTGATCGCTTTACTAGTGTCATAGTTTTGTTAGGTTAGGAGTGAATGTAATAAATGTAATATATGCTCTTATATAGGGTTAAAAGTCCTACACGATACAAAATAAATTTCTCAGAGGCGGCATTTTCTTGTTTATAATTGTCAAGCCGGATTTAGGATGTGCCAAAATTTTAAAATTTACTTAATTAAGTTAACTAGACTATTAAAGCTGTAAATAAAGTTTTAGCCTTAAAAATAACAAGAGCATTCTATATAAACTAGATCTAAGAAGCCAAAATTCTATATTCTTAATAGCTAATTGTTACACAAGAAATAAAATTTCATTTAACGCTTAAATTTCAAATATTTACATCTACAAACAGAAACGTACGAAATAATAATTATTTGTCGTAAGTCACATAATGAGTTCTGAAATATGACTTGTGTTGAGACAATTTTTCCCATACTCCTCTTATTTAACTTATTTAACCTTAACTTACTTGACATAAATCGCAAATCACTTTCAATTCCCATTACTATAAAAATTTTATTATTTAACTACCTGTATGATGCATATTAAAGACCTAAAAAAAGGCTTATTTTTTACTCAACAGCCTAGCCTACCTATTCCAGAAATTGAACCAGACAAACGAAAACAAAAGCAGGTTTTGACAACTTCCTCTCAATACATATTACTCTCCAAAACTTGATATGTTATAATTGCACACTGTAGAACAATTAAAGCCTTATTAGTCGGCATCGTAGAGTTTGTTCGGGAAATCGCTCGTAACTTTGTTACGGCTACAACTAACTATCGTCATAGTAATATCAATTCAAATTGTTGATGTGGCTTTCAAAACTTACTCGACTCTAGTTTTGTAACTATATACAAAAACTATATTTTCACATAAGTGAGTACAATTAGAAAGTAACATTTAAAGATTAGTACTCAAATAAACAAAGAACTATATATGTTTTTTTTTGTGCGAGAAAGACTAGACATAAAGATTATAATTCCTAATTCATATTATTGGTTATAGCCTAACCTTGTACTATAATTGACCTGGTCTTTTACAATGCCGGAAAAACACCTCGCCAATTAAGATCCCGCCACCTGAGCTCAACCATCAACTCCTCACACTTAACCTATATGATGGAGCTGGATGGGAGCATTACAATTACGACAGCAGGAGGACTAAAAAAAACCAAATACCTGTCTAATATTTAATTAAAATATAAAAATTATAATTAAACTTATTCACAGGAACAATAGTGATCGATTCTAGTATCATCTATTGATTGCGCTTTTTCCGTAACTACTTTTCAATATTTAAATTATTAAAACGCTGATTCAAATATCTAATTGGGGTCGTGCGTCATAGCAGCGACATACGGTGGCGCGCAGCGTCAGCGATTTCCTCATAGGCAGCGTATGTAATACCTCCACCCCCAGAGCAGCAACTATTTGAGGACCTTCAACGTAAATGTTGCTGGTACAGGTTCCCGGGTACTGGATCTGCCAGGTAAAGCGTAAGTGTGCTCCTCATCCTCTCTTGTTTCTTCTTCTGGCGTGGCAGTGTTGGCTTTCTTCCATCCCAAGTGACGTCGAACAATAATGATTAAGGTGAGCGCAGCTGTACTTACTGCAATCCCGTAGAAAGGTATCGTTGTATGGTAAAATCTACATACATACTTGCCGAAGCGTCGTTTTGATTTCACAACACACTCAGAATTATTGTAATGTTTATAAAATGAGGTTATTAATTTGACCCAATAGCTTCAGATATTACAGGTTGGCTTGTTCCATTATTTCATGTCTGAAAGACATGTCATGAAATGATAGCCTCACTTCATAAGACATTGTTAGCTGAACCGCTAGTGTTTTGGTTAACAGTATATACTACATGAACACCTTGCAGTTAACACTGTAGTTAAAGAAATCAAACTGCACTCTTTGAGATACGAAAAAAAGCCCCTAAACTATCCTAATTTTAGAGATTTCAACGTGTTATAATATTAGTATAGGATATACACCGCATAGGAAATACATGATAAATAAACTTTGTTCATCATGATACAAAAGAAAATATTAAGCAAGACATTAGTTAAAATATTAAGGGTAAGAATATTACTATGAATTTATAGATGGACAGATATACAGAGATGTTACGCATGGTTATGGGTTACACACACATGCGCACGCAGCATGCACACACGCACGCACACACGTACACGCTTGTTGCTACTTAAAAATTAATTCACTTTCATAAAATGGATAACATTAAATGAAGTCGTAAAACAAATGAAGTCAATTACAATACAGCTATGTAGTATAGTGGCGGCGAAAGATCATAATATCACCACCAAATCTTTGCGGTTTAAACAATAATAGCGGGAATTAAAAAAATTCTAGTGGACTGTATTTTTGTTTGATAGAAAATTAGTGAAAGAACACGATAATAATGGCCGACACTCACAACAACGAATAGAAAAGGAAAATTGATTTACCAGCTACAGTACGGGTTTAATTTGACAAAATAAAAGATATATGTAGCTGGGGAAAGTAGAACAATCGCACACTTACTTGGTTAAAGATTTTCCTTGTTTTCCTTGGATCCTTTCGTCGTGGTTGCACGTGGTGGCTCAGCCGCGGCTGATTATTTTCAATCCTCACCTAGCTAGGCCTTGTTTATCGTTATCTTTATGTTGCATACACAGAACTACTATATTTTAATAACACTGATGCGAATATTGAGAAATATACTAATATTTTTGAATTTTCAAGGCGCACACGTTGTCTACAGCAGCGGAAACATAGTCGTAATTCGTAAGAAAGAAAAAAGCGACCTCTCGCGTGTCGTCCGAGTGAATGAAGTGCGACAAGGATCGCAATATGTATAGTGTGCGTGTTAGAAAGGGATAAGAATAGGAAGTTATTGCGAGTGGCGGTTTTTTTAATATATTATTTTTAGTCAAAATAAATCCCTTCTAATTTAATACTAAACATATAGTACAAAACATTATGTAACCAAAATCTACTAGTGCTGTGATGTAAATTCCAAGCGATTTATATAAACGCTGAATTTACGATTGATTGGGCTTCAGTGATCTCATAAAAAGTGACATGCCTACATAAGTTTAGTAGAAAGTTTCTGGTTAATAATTCGTCAAATTACTTTTAAAATTAATTAATGTTAATGTAATAGAAGTAAGCAGAGGGAAACTAGTGTTAAGACTCTCTGTTGACCTCTATGCGCCCACATTTAGGGTATCGGGCGTCGAGTAACGTAATTCAATGACGAATTTTGATTTCCATAAAGGAAAAACGCAGATTGCCTTCTTTTAAGTGAATCGTTTTTCTTTGAAATTATTAAATATAAATAATAGAAATATATTAATTTTTGTTATTTTCCCATTTCTGGTTAGATTCATTACGACGCAAGCGCAGTATAGTATTATTATTTTAGTCTTCATTTTAAGATATTAAGTTTTTTTTTAGCTTCACGCTTTACCCCGCACATGGCAGGGTAGGCAGAGGGAACTGCAGGGACCGTGGGAACCTAGTGAAAGAAAGTGAAAGAAAGCAGGGACTAAGCAACGGAGTGTCTTAAACTCCGTTGCTTAGTCCCTGCTTTCTTCGTCCTTTATTTTTTAAATCAAATGATACATTTTTAACGAAAAAATATAATGTGTGTCTTCGCATTTTACTAAAACAAACTAAAGAAGAATTTTCACATTTTTTAAGATAGCAGAAAAATCTAAAACATAAACAAAATAGTATAAATGGGGATTGAAGCCATTACCATCACACTAACGTACTAATATTGCGTCAATATGGTGTTAAATCCTTATTTAACACCATATTGACGCAATATGGTGTTAAATAAGGACGAGAAATATTAAAAAATTAAAAATATATTCTAAAACTTAAAATACATATAGATATATTCTATTAACACTACGCAGAGTAGACACTGAGGCGCGGCACTCTGCCAAGTACTCGTGTTACAGCTACGTTCATAATATGACAGTTCCGCTTGTGTCCACATTTAACACGTCCAATATATCTCTTACGTAGACTCCTTTACTGAATTAACTTTAAATATAAAGGAAATTAAAATAAATTCATCTTAAATAACAATAAAAAAGGTAAAGCTGTTTTTTATTTAGGATTAAAACTCTATATAGAGCTTCAACTCTTTCTAGTAAACCTATAGTCAAGATTTGGTTTCCTACTTGTAACTTATCTTAAGAAGTTTTAAAAGTTCAGGAAAACTTACAGGAATAACAAAAAATCTTAAATTCCTTCATTTTTCATATAAATATAAGTAGAGATAACTTGGCGATGTTCTTTCTACATTATTGTCAGGTTCAACATAAGCACAATCGATGCCAAAACTACTACAATTTTATTACATCATATATCAGAATTCACTTTGTGTGTCTACAAGTTGTAATAACAGAATGAAATATGTTTCTAACTTTTTCATATAATGGGAAGAGTGTATATTTGACCAGTACTTAAGATGTACGTATTGCTCTTAATTATATACATATATATACATATATACATACGTACATACATACATGCTTACATAGATTCAAGCTTTATCCTTAGCGGGGTAGTCAGAGGGAACGGAGCTCCATACGATGCGGTCCCTGCATACCTCTTTCGCCTCGTCGACTGCCAGTAGTCTCTTTATACATGGATTCCGGGGAGTTCTCATGCTTTTTATGGGACCTGCCTCCAGTATCTCAATACTATGTTTTTGAAAGTAGACCGAGGTCTCCTCTTACCGCCTTTGGTGTAATAGGAATAACATAAAACGTTTTTCTTTAGCTCTGCGCTTTAATCTGCATATGGTTGGGTAGATACGTAGTGTTAAGACATTCCGTTACCCGTTCCATACTTTTTCGAAATCCGCAACTTTATCGAATATCAGTCTAATATTTTTAGTTAAATAGAAGTAATTCTATTTAACAATTAAGGCAAAGCTATAGGTTAAAACTACTATAAGCATAAACGCTTACTTTTAATAAAAGTGGTCGTTAACTATATAAATATCAAATTGATATGAGAAACGTTGTGGCACAGGGGCGTACCGTCTGCCTGTAAGCGCGACGGTTTGTAGGCTCGATTTCCATTCAGGGAAGATGGATATTTCCATTTCCATTTTCTTCGCTCTTGAAACTAGGCAAAGCGCAGCGTTGAGTTGAGTTCCGCCAGTCATCACGCAATACCTCGAAAACGGCGAAAAGCAGAGAACGGAGTGTTTAAAAACTAGGTTCCTATGATACCCGCGGTTCCCTTTGCCTACCCTACTATGTGCAAAGTACAGCGTGAAGCTTAAAAAAATATGTCCTATATTTCTTCAAAACAGTTAATTATATAAGTTAATATTCATAAATTTCCAAAAGACAATGTAACTTTTAATTTACACACATTTATATATATATATATATATATATATATATATATATATATATATATATATATATATATATATATATATATATATATATATATATATATATATATATATATATATATATATATATATATAAATGTGTGTAAATTAAAAGTTACATTGTCTTTTGGAAATTTATGAATATTAACTTATATATATATAGTTAAAACTAAGTGGATTCCTTCACGATTTATTTCGTGTTAAAGTATATATATATATATATATATATATATATATATATATATATATATATATATATATATATATATATATATATATATATATATATATATATATATATATATATATATATATATATATATATATATATATATATATATATATATATATATATATATATATATATATATATATATATATATATATATATATATATATATATATATATATATATATATATATATATATATATATATATATATATATATATATATATATATATATATATATATATACTTTAACACGAAATAAATCGTGAAGGAATCCACTTAGTTTTAACTATATTTAAATTACTTATAAGATATTTTTTCAAGTTAATCAGCTTTCCAGTAGTTTGCCCGGGCGCCGCCCACGTAGGTGCATAGCGGCAGACTGGGCGGCGCGGCGCGTGGCCAAAAGTTCATGTTGCAGTGCAGTAACATTACGATGCACTATTTGTAATGTGGAAATTTTTGACATTTGTAGCACATTATACTGCCTGTTAGTGGTACTGGGTACTGGATCTTTTGATTTTGATTTGATTTGTTTGATAAAAAATAATATTAATAATTTGTGAGAAATAATAATATTTTTGATAAAACAACTTGCATAATTACATAACAATGAATAAAATAATAAAAAACAAAATAAATACAATAAATAAAATATGTAACATATTAAAAATATATATAGAATAAGAATAAGTATCGTTAAAATATTTCTAGAAATAAGTAAAATATTAATAATTATCGAAAAAGGCGGAAAGCGGGGACGGAAAAAGCAGGGACTAGGCAACGGAGTGTCTTAACACTAGGTTCCCACGGTCTCTGCAGTTCCCCCTGCCTACCCTGCACTGTGTGGGATAAAGCGTGAAGCCAAAAAAAAATAATAATTATATGTTATTCTGCTTATTTTAGGATTTCTGGCAAATTTCTATAAAAATATATAAATTTTGTGAGATAAATTTTAAATAATTCTTATTGATATTTTTTTAAGAATTTAGAAACCGCAGAGATTATGGAATGATACTTTTAAGTGTCTCCGCTCTCCGCGTTTCACCTTTTCGAGGCATTGCGTGAAATGCGAAACTCACTTAACAACTTTTCTAGTTGCCAGAGCAAAAAACTGCAAATAAAATAATCTGTCCCTCCAAATGGGAATCGAACCCACGAATCTTAGCCTTAACAGGCAATTGCTGCGCCTCTACACCACGATGGTCCACAATAGTCTTGTATTATTGCTTGCTTGTTTTCGCATATATTTCATTTGTTATATTACGCATTTGAATACTCTTTTTATTTTTCATTATATGTTCTAAGCAATAAATAGGCCTAATTTAAAATTTTGTAGCAAAATTTGGAAGCGAAATTTAATTTAAAAATGTGATTAAATCAGTTAGGGTTTGGGATAATTGACCGCCGTCCATTTTGATTACCGGGCTTTATTGATTTATGGTAAACTTTTGTTAGCATCGTAGCCTAGCACCATATATGTATTTGTATATATATATATATATATATATATATATATATATATATATATATATATATATATATATATATATATATATATATATATATATATATATATATATATATATATATATATATATATATATATATATATATATATATATATATATATATATATATATATATATATATATATATATATATATATATATATATATATATATATATATATATATATATAATATATATATATATATATATATATATATATATATATATATATATATATATATATTATATATATATATATATATATATATATATATATATATATATATATATATATATATATATATATATATATATATATATATATATATATATATATATATATATATATATATATATATATATATATATATATATACAAAACATATTGTGTAGTTTAGAGCGAGGATTACACACAGAAATGCTATGAAATGCAGTTTTATATACGAATACGTATTTATTATACTTTTAGTTTAATTAATTTTCTAATTGTTCTTAAAATTCCTATCTTGAAAGAAAAAAAGATAAAAGAGTATCTTGCCGGGGACGGAGAAAGCAGGGGCTAAGCAACGGAGTGTCTTAACACTAGGTTCCCACGGTCCCTGCAGTTCCCTCTGCCTACCCTGCCATGTGCGGGATAACGCGTGAAGCTAAAAAAAAAAAAGTATCTTGCTACTTCTTATTTTTAATACATACAAATATGGTAATTAATAAAATAATCGATATTACTATAAGCAGATTTTGTCATATCGAACACTGTATCCTATCACTGTTTGCTAAAATAAAAAATAAAACTATAAATAAACAAAACATTTTATTATTATTTATCCTCCTCATAGCAGAGTAAGCAGAGGCAAGTGCAGTAACTATGGAAATCGAGCGTTAAAACACTTCATTATCCATCTCTGGAAAGCAGGGTTTCCGCCTTTTCGGAGCATTACATGTTGAGTGGCGGAACTCCGTCCTAAACTCATGGGAATTGAACCCACAAACCAAATTTTACAGGCAAATACTACGCCTCTACGCTACGGCGAATAAGCATATATAGGCATATAAATTATAACCAAATTAAAATACAGCCAAATTTATGTCCGTATTTAAGTAGAAATTTTGATGAAATACCAAACACTCGTCTCTTAAGCGCTTCATACTTCAAGTATGACGACACGAGTTTACACCTCGCCTTTGCGCTGGAATTTCCACAGCCAGTTGGGAAATTGCACGTAGCCTCTACAAATTGTTTCTCACTTGATTTACTGACAGTATAAGATATGAGGAAATATATTCTTATTTCTCTTGAAGACAATACTTTTATGGTTCGTTTTAGTAACGGTTGTTAACTGTTGAAAGTATTTCTATGGAAATCAATTTTTTTGTTGTTACTTTAACCTAGCGACGAAGAAAATTAACAAATGATACATAACAAGTATTTGTACTTAAATGTAAATACTTATATTATAATTTATTTGAAAGTTAATATGTGTCGCAAACCGCTGCATTTAAATGTTCAATTTCAACTATAACATATTAATCTCTAATTTAACATAGGATTTAGGGAACACAACTTTACTAAACATATTACATATAACTTATAGCTTTGCTATTTCTAAAATTAATTAATATCTAAGGCGTTCGATCGTCCTGTGTACCAGTCGCCCGTTACAAATTAACTCCTCCTTCCTCCTTCCATGTCGTGTTCGGTGACAAATAGAGGTGTGAAGTGATGTACCTTTTAATTCATTAATTGCTAAAAGGATGACAGCTTAATGACATTGACAGAAATCTGGTCAAAATCCCTAGTTAAGAGTACAATTTCTCAAAGTATTTTTAAATAAAAAGATAATTTTTGTAAATAACACCAATTTTCGTAATCTGGGAACTTTCTTCAAATGGTATGTCCATCGTGCTGAATAGCATCCCGCGCTACGATCGCTTCAGCTCAGTATTTAACACGACTAGCTATATCGACCGTCAACCAGTTCTACTAAAGCTAGCTAATTTAACATTTTAATTTTGTTTTTACGTCTGGCAATAAATTATAAAATGTAGAGGAAACTGAGAACTGGGTGATGTTTTTTTTAAATTTATTATACTTATTTTTTTTATAGCTTCACGCTTTATCCCGCACATGGCAGGGTAGGCAGAGGGAACTGCAGGAACCATATGAACCTAGTGTAAAGACACTTCGTTGTTTAGTCTCTGCTTTTCGCCATTTCCGAGGCATTCCGTGTTGAGTGGCTCAACGCCGCGCTTATGCCTAGTTTCCAGAGCGAAGAAAATGGAAATAGAAAAATCCACCTTCCTCGAGTGGGGATCGAACCCACAAACCGTCGCGTTTACAGGCAGATGCTTACGCCTCTGCGCCACGACGGTCCATAATATATACTTAATGTGTGGAAAAATAAAGATAAAATATCAACTCAAATAAGTTTTGAAGTTAAATAATTAAAAAATATATTACACAAAATCACAAATTTACTCTCATCTTAATACAGAAAGCAATCAAAATATAAGATTTTTAAAAATCTTTCTTCATAATAATTTCTCGAGTACATTTTAAAATTCTTATTACTGTTCTACTTTCGTCGGGTTATGAATTACTTTTTTTGAGCAGACAAATCTTGAACAATGTCTGTAACGTTATTGTTCAAGTTCAACCTTCACTGTCTAATATTAATTTTTTACCAAAATTTTTCTTATCTTTTAAAATATTTTTTATTGAAACTGTCGTATCACAATAAATAGTGAATATAAATAGTGAATCATAATCGACGTGATTACTTTTAATAATAAAGAAAACATAATAATCCACTGAAAGTTATGGAATTGTCAGGTCATAAATGTATACACAACCATATTCATACAAACATACATAGCTTCACGCTTCATTCCAAGCAGGGTAGTCAGAGACAACGGAGTGCCAAACGCTGCGATCCCTGCATACCTCTTAAACCTCGTCCTCATTAGCCTCTTCATACATGCTCTCCGGATAGTCCTCTAGGGACTGCTTTTTAAGTGATATTGTGTTTAGAGGCGCAGCATCACTTGTAGATTTGTGTGTGTGTGGGGAAGATAGATGTTTTCATTTCCATTTTCTTCGCTCGCTTAGTTGCCACTAAGCAAAGCGCGGCGTTAAGGTCCGCCACTCAAAACACAATACCTCGCGAATATAAAAGGCGGAAACTGAGGAACGAAGTGTCTTAACACTATGTTCCCATAGTCCCTACAATTCCCTTTACATATCCTGCTATGAACAGGATAAAGCGTAAAACTTTATAAACTATAATTTATTTGAAAATAAGTTTTATGGAACAAAATTTATCTTAAAGTCCCTTGGAAGAGACCATTATGTAAAACCATTTCAAAACAAAACACAATCACCCTCACATCCCATGCATACGTAATATCGCTTCCGGCGTCAGGAATCAGGATGTACAAACTATTGGTGATAAAAATAGAATTAAATATTAAAATCAATATCGATTTAATTTAAGTTTTATTTTTATTTACAAAAAATGAAACATTTTGAATATCTGTACTTCAAACTATTGCGCGGATTCAAACCCCATAAATATTTTTTTTAAATATTGTTAAAAACCAGAAGTGGTTGGAACTTCAATTAGAATATCGAAATACGTGTAGATCATATGTTTCGAGCGTATTTGGACAGAGTTTCTGTGTAATTGCATTAAATGACATAAAACACATATGAACTATATTCACAGTAGTTCCCTTTCAATATGAATCGTCGCATTACTTTAAATAATATTATAATTTCACCGCTTTTATACTTTTTATTGTCTTAGACTTACATCTTTTTAAAGAGACTCCTAATTATATCTATTATAAAAATGTAAAATTCTGGTTCCTATACCTGGTATAATTTCGTGAAATCTTAGTATATCTACCTAGAACCGATAAACATATTGTCTTTATATGTGTCGCGCAGTCGGTTGAATAAGGTAAAAAAAGGAAGTGTCATGATGAAATTTGAAATCCATTTTCAAATAAAAAGAGAAGTTAAATATGAGTACCCATAAAGACGGCCAGTGAACCACTTAAGTTTATTACTGGGTTCAAAAACACAAATCAAAAGCATGAATTTAAATTTTAAGTCTCATTAGTTTATCCTATATTAAGGCAACAAATATCACCGCTTTAAGATAGCATATTCAAGAAATGGAGCAAACTTACAGCTTTCTATTGTATTTTTATTTTTAATGGTAAATTTCCAATAGGTCATGTCAGTTCTTTTAAGGAAATACAAAAATCCATTTTTATGAAATAAATTTTCGATAATTATCCACTACTGATAAAAATTGCTTGATTGTCAAGTAATTTTATCTTTTTGTTCCAATCTTATTTCACCAATTGGTAGAGTCCAAGAAAAAGGATATTTTTCCGATATATTGAGTGGCGGAACTAAACACGCCGACCTTCGTAGTGCAGGGGTGTAGCTTTTGCCTGTAAACGAGACGGTTATAGGGTTCAATTCCTTAATCAAGAAAGGCTAGTTCTAAGCTAAAAAACCAAAAATATTTACCTTTTTTTACACTACAGTGACAAACGAATAAAAGAAAAAAACAAACGAATTAGCTCAGCAGAAAAAATAGCACAGAATTCCTTGAAAATAGAAAAGCACCTTACAAATAGCACAAACATGTTGAACGAGAGATTAATTATAAAACCATATAGGATTAATCGCTTTATACTGGCACACATCTAATTCGTAAGCAGATCCTATAATACGCGCCATCGCTCGCCGGTCACGCCTTCACCCCCACCTTCGCTTCCATCTCCACACCTATGTATATAACCCACTTGTGGTGGTAGAGGTGGAATAGGGATGAAAAAAGTAAAAAAAATAGTTTTTTTCTTTTTTTAACTTCACGCTTTATCCCGCACATCGCACGGGTGGCAGAGGGAACCGCAGGAACCACAGGAACATAGTGTTAAGACACTCCGTTCAACACCCGTTGCCAGAGTGAAGCAAATGGAAATGCCGCAATATTCAATGGCGGTATTGACAAGCTGAAAGGAGAGAACGGAATGTCTTAACACTAAGTTCTCAAAAATATTTTAAATACGATTTCATGTGAAATTTTATTTCATTCTAAAATAAGATTTGTTTTTGTAAATGTAAATGTAACTAACTACATGAAGCGTATAAGTTAACTTTCTCAAGTTTTAACCCCTAACGTAGTATCCCTTTATAAAGAAAAAATAAAGAAGAGCTAATTTATCTCTGTCTAACTTGTAAGTTACGAAAGAGATAAAATATAATTCAAGTGGCAACCCTGCAATACCGTAATGGAAGGTAAACAAGGTCGGTCAAACATTTGTTGTACACCTCGGACAGATTTCTATGTCTTCAGGCCCGTGGAACTTAGATTGTTTTAAAATTGCACTTTGTAAAGGCGCTATAGACAAACTCTTGAAACGTTTTATTTTCTATATATTTAGTGTTATTCTTTCTTTTTGAAATTAATATTGTTTTTTTACTACTTGCTTCGTTACTTTGGTCTGGATTTTCAATATGCATTAAATGTCTAAGTAAGGATTTTTATTAGCTTCTCGCTTTATCCCGCACATGGCAGGGTAGGCAGAGTGAACTGCAGGAACCATAGGAACCTAGTGTTAAGACACTCCGTTGCTTGGTCCCTGCTTTCTCCGTCCCCGCTTTCTGCCTTTTGCATTGCTCGTTGAGTGGCAGAACTCAACGCCGCCCTTTGCCTAGTTTTCCAGGGCGAAAAAAATAGTAATAGAAAAATCCATCTTCTCCGAGTGACAATCGAACCCACAAACCATCGAGTTTATAGGCAGACGCTATGCCTCTGCGCCACAACAGTCTTCAAAGTAAGGAATTATAAATTCATAATCTTTTTCTTTTTAAGTGAACTAGTCATATATCGTTCAGTTCAATTTCACTAAAATATATAAATCCAATATTACTCTGTTCACAAGTACTAATTTTATTGGTGATGTAATAAGAAGGTAACTTATAAAAATTAAATAAGAAATATTTTAAGCCTCAAAAACTATACAACAATACTTCCCGAGATAACATCGTTCAAACAAATAAACACAGCATAATTTAATAGACCGAATTGAGGACCGTCGTGGCGCAGAGGCGCAACGTCTGCCTGTAACGCGACGGTTACTGGGTTCGATCCCCAGTAGGAGAAGATGGATTTTTCTATTTCCATTTTCTTCGCTCTGGCATCTAAGGCAAAAGCGCGGCGTTGAGTTCCGCCACTCAACACGCAATGCCTCGAAAACGGCGGAAAGTCGGGACGGAGTAAGCAGGGACTAAGTAACGGAGTGTCTTAACACTAGGTTCTTATGGTTCCCGCAGTTCCCTCTACCTACCCTGCCATGTGCGGGATAAAGCGTGAAGCTAAAAAAAAATATATTTTAAGCCTCAAAAACTAGCTGTCTCCAATAACCCTTAACTAGAACAAAAATGGTTTACTATTCACACCAATACTTCCCGAGATAACATCGTTCAAACAAATAAACATAGCATAATTTAATAGCAAATTACTTAATATTGTGAGCACGAAACAAAACTAATGAATAAAACAAACATGGTAATTACATAGAACAATCCAAATTTCTTATTCCCATCTCTTGAAACGTGGATGTAATCGTTGATTTATGACACTAGTAAGTAACTTCAACTTCGCCTCCTTCGTCAAATGAACGAAAGGTAGATTTACTGATAGGTACTGAAGATTAAATCGAAATATTTATAATTAGATTTTTTGTGAATCGTGGCTCCAGTAATGTATATAGAGGTAATTTAAGTAATTGAAATCTTCACGCTTTATCCCGCATATTGCAGGGTAGGCAAAGGGAACTGCAGGAACCATACGAACCTAGTGTTAAGACACTCCGTTGCTCAGTCTCTGCTTTCTCCATTTCCACTTTCCTCTTTTTTCGAGCCATTGCGCGTTGAGTGGCGGAACTCAACACCTCATTTGCCTAGATGGCAGAGCGAAGAAAATGGAAATGAAAAAATCCATTCTCCTCTCACGGGAATCGAACTCACAAACCGTCACGTTTACAAGTAGACGCTACGCCTCTGCGCTACGACGATTGTTGACAGGGACATTGTTTGTTAATCAAAAATATTGCCATTATATAATAATTTCCTGCATATATAATAAAAAATTAAATATATTTTATTTTATATCCAGGAAATATATTATAAAAACACATATGTATTAACATATAGTACTCTAAATTAACAAAAGTCAATTTAAACTACTGGCGTTATATAAAACAGTTTCGCACTCATTCCACAGTGCAGCACCTAATAACCTAAATATAATGTCGCCGGTCGGCAGTCGTTATTGGCCGCTCGCGTGATCCCAAGCCATATCAAATCAGACGCGCTGTTGTGGCCACGGGGTTAGCGATTTTTATTTTTGGTTATGCTTCATGAATTTCCTTTTTAAATATATATCATACATTAATTTTAGTATTGCATATAAAAATGTCACAAATTATTAGAATGGTTTACATTGTATTAAGTGCAGTGGCAGCCTTATTCTACTATAAGTGCTCTCTTACGGGCAACCACTTAGAGACGGTATACAAATATACGTATATATATATATATATATATATATATATATATATATATATATATATATATATATATATATATATATATATATATATATATATATATATATATATATATATATATATATATATATATATGTCCAAACATATGTATGTATGTGTAGAAGGTAGGTCCTCCATCATCGACATCGAGTTCTGTTAGGTTAAATTAATTTATTAAGACTTATAACATATTATCATATACGTCCTCTATTACTTCTTTCATTTGAATGCATAGCCTGAATAATTTTAAAATTTGGTAATACATCAAGAACACTAAGTAGACGAATAGTGTTTTAATCATAAATATTTTTATCCTTCAGCTTACATGTCTTTTCTATTGAAAGGTAATAAGGTATATTTATTTAATTAAAGAGATTTTTTACCTTAAAGTTGGCGTTATTTTATGTGGCCTATGATCAATATTTATTGGAAAAATCCCCAAATAATCCTTCGATATTAAGATTTTCAATTTTAAATAAGTATATATTTATTATTATTACTTTTAGGACGGAACAAACACTTATCATCTCAACCAATTTAGAATCCTAACTAAGATAAAATAAGAAAAAACTGTAATATAAATAAAGAATCAAAATTTAAATAAAAAACTGCTATAAAGCACTAAAATATTAGCTTTAGTATGAAAGCAAGTGTTTTATTATAAGACCGTCATTTTCCTGGCGTTTTCGTCCATCTGCGGCGCAAACTAAGCCGTGAACTTTGCCCTTATTGCGAATCGGCAATCCAACGTTATTTCCTGCCGCACAGAACTTTCTATTTGCCAGCCGATAGAGGAAACTAAAGTACTGGCAACTGTTTATTTACAAACGGTTACAGTTTTGATCTTTTGATGGAGGCGCTACTCTTACTTGTTTCATAGAATAATTAATTTGCTATATGAGTTATGTTTCAAATTTTTGTTGAGTTTTAAAATTGTCAGTTAATAGGTTTTTTTTAGTTTCACGCGTTATCACGCTTATAGCACGGTAGGCAGAGGATACCGCAGGAACAATGGGAACATAATGTTACGACTCTCCGTTCCCGCGGTTTCCTAGTTGCCAGAGCGAAGTATTAATCATGAAATTAAAAATCCATTTTCTTCAAATGGGAATCGAATCAACAAACTGTTATTTTTAAAGGACGCTGCGCCTCTCTGGTTTTAATACAATTATTGTGCACTAGTGAACATGGCATATTTCATAAAGTAATATTTCTATATATATACTTATACTAAAGTTATACTCAACGTATAACGTATTCGTAAGAACAAACTGACTCAGCCCAAGCAAATAAACAGAGCTTAAGCTGAATCCTACATTGAAACTTTAAGGCTTTAGCAACGATTCGAAGAAAAGTTCGTTCGTTCATTCCGTTATAAGATCTTAATATTTATCCACTTTACAAAATAAGGTCTAAATATGTTATTTTAAATAAAATGTCATAATTTAATGAACTAAAGTAACCGGTTTTGTTACTTTTTATATTTTTTTTTTAGCTTCACGCTTTATCCCGCACATGGCAGGGTAGGCAGAGGGAACTGCAGGTCCCTGCTTACTCCGTCCCCACTTTCCGCCGTTTTCGATGCATTGCGTGTTGAGTGGCGGAACTCAACGCCGCGCTTTGCCTTAGATGCCAGAGCGAAGAAAATGGAAATAGAAAAATCCATCTTCTCCGACTGGGGATCGAACCCAGTAACCGTCGCGTTACAGGCAGACGTTGCGCCTCTGCGCCACGACGGTCCTCAATTTATTTCTTAATTTAAATAAAAATTATTTAAATAAAAATTACACATAGTAATAGCTACGAATGTAGTATAATCACTCTATGGATTTCAGCCTCCGTAGAACTTGTCTTCCGTTCAATTTTTTTAGGTCAAATAATTTTATTTTTCTTTATTTTTACTCTTGCCAAAAATTAACAATTTAACAATTCTTATTAGAGACAATGACAATCTTGAAATAGACTGGAGCGAGCATTTCATTCCCAAGGCATATTATCATTTATGAAATCATTAAAATGGCAATTACCTTTAACACACAAACGTTGTTTCACAACTTTTTTAAATTGAATTATAGAATAATCTCAAACGTTTTCTGGGGTCCTATTGTAAAAGCAGAGGAAGAAGAAGAACAGTTTAATTTTTTTTTCTTGTCAGCTTCACGCTTCATCCCGCACATGGCAGGGTAGGCAGAGGGAACTCCAGGGACAGTTTAATTGATATTTAAAATATGCTTCGAAGATGACTATAACTAATTCGTAATATAAATCGGCTCAGTTCAGTGAAAAACAAATCATTAGGTATATATTATTATTATGGAAGCGTCTTAGTTGCGGACACTTAGAGTTTTAACCTAGAATTATACTTTAAGTTAATTACGTACGTACGTTAAAGTATTTTAAAGGGTCCTTTAAACAACACGATGGGTCTGGCACCCGCACGGTGAATCCTTAGAATGCCAAGTAATTTCTTCTATGAGTTGCTAGGTTTTTATATTATTTTTTTACTGCACATTATATTGCTAGTTTGTAGAATTTGCATATATTCTTTAACAACTTTATTAGAAGTAGCAGTTTTCAGGCGTTTAAGCAAAATACTTATAATTTCCAAAGCCAAATTATTTTTAGCTATCGAATCACAATATATATATATATATATATATATATATATATATATGTATATATATATATATATATATATATATATATATATATATATATATATATATATATATATATATATATATATATATATATATATATATATATATATATATATATATATATATATATATATATATATATATATATATATATATATATATATATATATATATATATATATATATATATATATACTCAAAATATTAACATTTACCCCGTAGCCTGGTACTCCAACAGCGCCTCAACGCAACGTCATCCACTTAATAAATAAGCTCTAAATAAGAAACTTCAAGTTTTATTTCTAAGTCCATTAAAAGTTTACGATCTGTCTTAAGATATTTGATACTGTTATGAAATAAATATCTTCGTAATAATTTAAATTTCTTTAAGATCGTTTTTATATAAATTTTTTCTTATAATTATTCTTGTATTTTTTTAATTTGTAGGGACTCCGTTATATTTCAAGATTTTACATAATTTCATTATTGTAAAATAATAGACTATCGAGAAAATAATAAATTTCTATACTTTATTTTATTTATCTAAATGCAACATTGCATTTGTTGTGTGAAATCATATCATGCCACGGCGTATTTTATAGCTACGAAATTTGCGTCATACCTAACATGTCGTGCCCTCGCAGAAACTATGTACGGTTACGAAACCAATGCAGGTGAATTTCTAACAGTTGTATTGAACCTGCTCAATGTGGAAATATTTTAAATGGTTCTGCTTTTTTAACTTTATTTCTTTACTAAAATAAAGTTCATAGTAAATGTATCACTCATATAATTTTACTGTTTTGGATAATAAATAGCATTGAGTTACGATTTCAGAGTGTTTTGACACTAGATTATCTCTAGGTGGTAGCTAGAGATAGCTAGAGATAGCCTGGTGTCAAGACACTCTTTGCTCGCTTTATGCAGAATAAAACGTGAAACGTAATTTATAAAACGTAAATAGTTTAGCCTTCAACAATGTCATACATTTACTAATTAAATCCGACTGACATAAGCACATGTGTAATATCTGTCACCACTGAGGTCCTCTGATTACGCTAAGTCCGTCAAGTTAGCTATGATTAATCTTACCACATAACAGGAATACTGTTCATAATTAAATAAATTATATATATATATATATATATATATATATATATATATATATATATATATATATATATATATATATATATATATATATATATATATATATATATATATATATATATATATATATATATATATATATATATATATATATATATATATATATATATATATATATATATATATATATATATATATATATATATATATATATATATATATATATATATATATATATATATATATATATATATATATATATATATATATATATATATATATATATATATATATATATATATATATATATATATATATATATATATATATATATATATATATATATATATATATATATATATATATATATATATATATTTATATATATATATATATTTATATATAAATATATATATATATATATATATATATATATATATATATATATATATATATATATATATATATATATATATATATATATATATATATATATATATATATATATATATATATATATATATATATATATATATATATATATATATTTTTTTTTGCTACCCAGATTTAACCTTTTCAAGTGGAGTTAATTTACAGCTCAATAGTTATAAAATTGAGGTGAGGTCACGGCAGTGGCAGCCGGCCAGCGATACACCCGCAAAGCATTGCTTTGTTCTGCAACAAAATGAAACGTGCATGTTTATCACATATTTACGTACAGATTAGCAGATCCTGTATTTAGATTTAATCTATATTCCCAAAAACTATAAGTGCTAGGAATTTAAAATTTGGCATGCGGGGTGGTTTTCAGAATTAGATGCTCATTAAAACGGGACTGTACGAATTTCAAGGGTCCTATGGGGTTGGGTTTGAGGTATTTGTATGAAACTTTGTTACTGTGAGTGCTATGAATTGAAGATATGAATCTTCTATTTTGCATAGGAATTCACTTATACGGGACACTTACACGGGATTTATCAAATACGATCCCTGATGGGTTGGTTTTGGACTTGATCATTTGAATAAAACTTCGTTTCGGCGACTGTCAGCGGCTGATTTAGAGTTCTGGACGCCTTAGGCTAATGATCAGAACGCGCCCCCTATGTGTTACGGTCGCCAATAGTAGTATATTACTTACTTTTGTCTTTGTTTATAAAAAAGTTAATATTGTATTATTAAAATCATGGCACGTGACTGCAAGCTATCTTGTAGAAAACCAAATCCATGTCGCGTTTGGCCGCATAACTCGTATTGGCTGTATGTAGACAACTTTGTTGTTACATTCCGGCGATGCATGAACGTGGTCATCTAGTATATGAAGTTGCTTTGACTTTAAGTATTTTTTAAATATTTATACTTCTGTTATTATATGTAAAAAATGACGAGAGGCAGGCGTCATACAAGTGAAACATTTTTACAACAGATTAGTTATTAATTTGAAAATTGTTGTAATTATAATAAGCTTATACAAAAATCTTTTATCATGCTTTAGCGTTTGCAACTTTTTCTACATTTTTTTTCAAATTTAATAGTTTGTAAAAAAATCACTTTCTATGTATATTAGCGAGAGCGCTGGAAATTTTGGCTAACGGAGCGTGTGGAAGTGGAAGTAATTTTTTACTTTAATTGCAAAAAATTGCAGTTGCTAACACTCATTGTCAAAAAAAAAAATTAATATTATCTCCACATTCGGAAACTTGCATGAAATATTAAGACATTTTATTAACTGAAACAAGCCTTTAGGTGTTCTCACAGAAGTAGAATGCTCGGCCTTGATGTCAGATATTAAAAACTGCGCCAAATGGACGCACTCTTCTGCAAAAGTTCAATTTCTCTTCTGCAAAAGACTCAACACTACTTTTCACAGCAGCCAATCCCACTAGACGGAGAGAATGCGCTGGACAAGGAACAAAAGTAGCCAGAGAATTTACTTCTTAGCTTTAATTCTTGACTGAAGACCTTGGTATTGACAAGACATATTGTTAGCGTTGTCATAACATTGACCACGATAGTCTTTTATATCCAGCTTTAAAATGTTACCAATTATTGCAAGAACAGCCTTTTCCATGTTTTCACCTTTATGACTGCTTTTGGGTAAAAATGTAATAAAGCGTTCAACAGTTTCTCCGGTGGGCAAAATGTAACGAATTATCGTTTAAAATTTGGTTAGGTAGTGGGAGGAGCTCGGACAGTGAAGGTGAGCGTTAATGCATTTTAAAGGGGCCCCTTTAAACCTACACTTGGGTCGCAAGTCCCAAGCGCTGATCGGAGCTCCTCTTCCTACAACGCAATGGGTCCGGCACCCGCACGGTGAATCCATAGAATGCTAAGCAGTTTTCTTTTTTTTGTCAACTGATCGGTGTGTGAAATATCTGGAGCAGAATCCATGTTTATCTAGTAATATTTAGCTTTTTTATTTCTTCTTTGATCGAAAATGAAACTTCATCAGCCAGAAGTAAGATAAATTCGTCGGTTAACGCCGATAACAAGTACGATGGATCACCTCTATATTTTTGTCTAAATGAATGTTCCGCCATGAAAGGATCAAATTTATATATAAGTTAAATACAGCCAAGAAAATCCATACAATACAACCATAAAATAAAAAAAATACGTTTAGTGCAGATCCAATAATTTCATTTTGACCGTGAAAAGGAAGCTCAAGAAAAGTTAAAAACTTAATTGTTTCGCCGATTTAATTGTTTAGTTATTTGCGTATTCAATCGTCTTATTAGTTTTCCTGTACATACATATTATACCAAACACGATAATCCAAAGAATAGTCGTTATCAGTTATTAAGTTACAGTTTTACCAGTCATAAGTCCACTTTTGGCAAGTACGAGTGTTCTTCCATATAATTTGTATGCATCACAAAACATACGACTTCTGAGTATACTAAATAAGTGAAGCCCTTCATAATTTCGTCATTAATAAGCTTTATTTCAAACATATTTTTAGATAGAAATCATTTTTGATTTTTATACTGTCTTTCCGATTAAAAAAAAATCTAATTTTCGTTTTGTTGCAATCCTTTATTAACAATTCATTAAAAATTCATCGTTTCCTTGCCACAGTGCAGGGTCACTTGCTCACTCACTTTTTCGACCACCAACCGATTCAAGTTTAGTCACTTGTTTGATATTTTATTGTTAAAATCAGACATCAGCAAGCTTTTTCAGTTTACAGCCCATTTAGTTTTAGTGTTCTTTTTTGGTTTAGTTAAGTTGTAAGAAAAATTGAAATCATTAATTTTCTTTGTAGTCTCGAAATATGAGAATTCTTATTTTTCTTTACAATCTCGAACTTGAAAAAACAAATGAAATCATCGTTTTTCGTTGTAGCCAAGATTGTATTTATCAACATTTAACTAGTTCGGAAATGCACCACAAAGTCGATGTATAAATATGGCGTGCATGGTAAAGACTCTACCAGAGATTGATGTGCAAGGTGCATGCCTGTCTGGCTCTACGAAAATTTCGATAAATTGACATACCAGAATGGCCAATTGCAAATTTTATGACGTAGATATCTCAAGAATGGCTGGACTGATTTTTTAAAACTAGGACGATATGGACGGTAAAAAAATAATTAAGAAATATAATTTAATATGAGATTTTTTACTTGGACGGTTAGTCCTTGAAAGAGATTTTAAAATTCTGTGACTTCATAGAGTCATTTTGCTGTACATAAGAGTACCGCAGGATCTCGGTATAATATTTGGCGTCGTTCTAGACGTATTAACTAGATTTAGTGATTTAGAGATAGTGCTTGCGAAGATACGATTCCATAGCGCCCCCACGATCCTCGCGCCCCCTGATCCTCGCGCCCTAGGCTATAGCCTAATTAGCCTAAGGGTTAATCAGGCCCTGGCGACTGTTAAGGCTTTTAAGGTCAAAAAATGTTAACAATAACCTAGACAGGCAGCCTGATAATCAAGCTTAAAGTTTATTATATAAAAAGATTTTATACCAACATGAAATATTAAACTGTCCGAAATCAAAGAATATTTAATAGTAATTCCTATATCTTCATACGTTTTCCATAAGTATTTAACTTATTACATTTTAAAATGTAAGTTGTATATTTATTTAAATTTACGAGTACATACTATTTACAAGTCATTAACTACTAGTTATAGATAGTTTTAAAGAACTTTAAATGTGAAAAATGACGATACATAAAACCTCTTTCTTTGTATTATGTAAGTAAGTAAATTCGTGTCTCCTCAAGGACACTATAAACTCAGATTTGCATGAATATTACAGTGAAGCTTGAGATGCCATTATTTCAAGAAGTAAAACTAAAATAATGTCCGATTATGAAAAATTATCATTTATTTTTCTATGTACCTAAAAACTCGAAGGTCATAAGTTGGATCTCCAGTAAGGTGTAAAAAATTCATTTTTTTCATTTATTCCCAATATCCAGTAGGAATGGAAGAACGGAGAGTCATAACACTAGGTTCTCCGTTCACTCTCTTACTGAACAGTAATTCACGACTTTGTAAAAATTATGTGACTGACATTATAATTTTAGTCACACTGTAGTCGATAAGTTTATGTATTTAAATAGTCAGCAATTTACTTAGTTCAGTTGAATAATAAAAGTGGCTTGTAACTGTAGGGTAATTAAAAAATAGAAAAATGTGTCACTAAATTTTTGGTTACTAAGTATATATTTAAATATAATGTTATTAAAGAATCAATTTGCTATTGTTTAAGAAATACGTGTATGTCTACATCTGTACGTGTCTTGCATATGACATTTTTTCTAACTAGGATCATAAATTTGCCTTTACACCGAGTAATAGTACTTTACATATATAAACTCTTCTTACTTACAACCTGCCTTAGAGTCACAATACCATAATAAGTCACAATAGAAGCTTTCACAAACACCAATACATTACAACAATTAAGTTGTTTATTGGAGAGGAAAATTTCCCAAAGAGGACAAATCCTAAATATTGAACAAGTTGATTGTGTTCTTTGTTTCAAATAAGATTTAGGTCATTTGGTCACAGAAATTCCAATTAAACTGTTTGTTTTCGGCCTAAAGTCGTACACAGTGAGGCGTGAGCCGCCATCAATCTATGGAGCATCCATTTTGTTTAACATTACGAACATTTTCAATACAATGTTTTTTTAGTTCACCAGGAAACCTAGAGTTAGGGAATACGTAGTGTAGAATCACTCTATTACCCACTTTTGACTCTTTGAATGACCTGTGGGTGACAAAATTAAACATCAAGCTTTGTCTTCTTGTCAGAGCAAAAAATCGAAATTTATTTCGAAATTTATTATATTCTCGTCACGGGAATCGAACCTACAATCGTTTACAATTAGATGCTGTGCAACATCAAATGTCTTTTACATGGACATATTATAATAAATATTGTAATTTATGAAATCTCGATGGTTGTCGGTTCTATCTTCACTTAGGTTAGGTTTCTTTTTCATTTCCCGGTCCCAAGACGACATTGTGAGATTAAAATCTACAATTTCTATATCGATCTTCTTTACCAATTTACAAAAATAACAATCAATTATATTTTTTACTTTCCTATGTAGTAAAAATAATATTTTTTGATTGAAGGCGATAGAGACTAGAATATAGAAGATTTGAAATTCAAGCGTCGTGGGAATTCTCGTTCTGGCGTTATCTAGGAACTTTTACGATGGACTGTCGATAAACGTTAGTAGGCATTATGAAAGTCATTCCGTCCTTTATATTTATACGTTTATAGAATAATAATATTTTACTAGTAGATTCCCGCGCAAGTGGGGATGGAGAAAAGAAGGGACTAAGTAACGGAGTGTCTTAACACTAGGTTCACATAGTTCCTGCAGTTCCCTCTGCCTACCCTGCAATATACGGGATAAAAGTGTGAAGCTAGAAATAAATTTCCGCGCTTCGTTTGATTGGTTTAACATTTTTTTAGGAATGGTTAAGTGCAAATGTTTGTCAAGCAAATGCAACTGGCTAAGGTGTAGAATTTGTTTAAAATATTAATTTATAGTAATGTTTAAGTATGAATGTCAGCTTTATTTTACATCAATCCGCCTCTTTGAGATCTTTAAAACGGTACTAAAAGTAAAATTCTAGGTCAAAAATTATCCTCTTTAAGGGTACGCGATTAAAACGCTTCAAAAAATAATATATAATAATTGCTTTTAGCTACAAGCCTCTCTTACTTATAAAGAGATAGACAGAAAAAATTACTATTATAAAAGCAATTCGATTTAAT
This sequence comes from Dione vanillae, assembly GCA_037178615.1. Taxonomy (NCBI): domain Eukaryota; kingdom Metazoa; phylum Arthropoda; class Insecta; order Lepidoptera; family Nymphalidae; genus Dione; species Dione vanillae. The sequence continues at coordinate 487,747 of JAZFAU010000220.1, read as the reverse complement.
TTGAACTTTAATTTTGAAATATTGAAATTGTCTCGTCGCACTTTGTTCATCAATCTCACAAACAAAATAAATAATATTTTTGGGCCAATTGCTCCGAATCGAAAAATGTTACTGCCATCTACTAGATAAGGGCTGATAATAGAAACAGGCTTTTAGTAGCTAGACTGAGATCTGTGAAACTAAAACTTATTTTTGTCTACCAGGTGTTTTCTATCTGAGACTTTATCACCTAATTTTTTTTGTTTGGCTTGATGGAACTTTGTACTTACAACGTACGAACTACCACTTATAATGAATAAATATAATTCACTATACAAATAAATAAATAACGGTGTGTTCTTCAAGCGAGTGAAGCCACGTAAGAGACACTAGTTGAAATATAAATAATAATGAATTGGGTTCAAACATATCATACTACAATTTATTTCTAATAAAATTGTCTAAATCCTATTTAAATAAAACTTGTAATACAAAATTGTTTTGTCGTGTTTGATGAGAGTCGCCAAGATTTAGAACGACCCGTCTGGATCTACTTTTTCTGATGAGTTGAGCTTTGGGGCCTTCAAGAGTAGATTAGGCGTGTATTCACCCATGAAAGACAAACAAACGCCTATTACTTTACAACAATAAAAAAAATACTTCACACTGTACCCCGCACATAGCAAGATAGACACTCCGTTCCCTCTTTCCAAACAATATTCTAAACATGATTTCAGTGGCCGAACTCAGGACCTACATTTATACTTTAATAATTAAAACTAAATCTTCTTTGCATTCCACACAGGATGAAAGAGATCAAAAACACCCAAAAGAAACGAGATAATCTTGCCAAAGATTTAACAGTATATTTTATATTCGTTCATCGTAGTCGTTCCTCGATTAAGGAGTAAGGCGAAAGCGCTGAAACCGACACAAATTGTTATTTGAAACCGCAAGAACACTTGACGACGAGAAAACCTTTCTTAGCGTATCAAGCTAGTGCAATTAGCTCTGAAATTTACATGCAAACGCTAATGTTTGAATAAAACCTGTATGGACTTATCAAGATGCATAGGCTATTAAATTTGATGTAACAAACAAAATTTTGAAATAATGTATTACTAATAGACAAAAGTAGAAAAACTATATATATATATATATATATATATATATATATATATATATATATATATATATATATATATATATATATATATATATATATATATATATATATATATATATATATATATATATATATATATATATATATATATATATATATATATATATATATATATTTTAAGTTTATCAATATTTAAAATTATAAGTAGTATTTTCCTTAGCGGGACACCTACAGTCATGAAATTGATACTGAAGTCTCAGCATGCGAGTACTGGCCGGACTTAACCGATATTATTACTTAAAATCGTAAAAAATGTCTAAAATGATAAATAATGATGACGAGAAATAAAATAACAGTAAAAATAACCTAAAAGACTCGATAAATCTATTTTTTTATAATTTTTCTATTACTCGTATGTGCTTTTCACACAGTAAAATGTCACACCAGCTTCCACTCCTTTTCGAAGATAACGCATCGAATAAAGTAGAAAAAACGTTTATATTTCTTAAATTTAAATAAAAAATACTTTTTTATTGGAATTTGAACCCATATCCATCGCGTGCCAGCTACACCATTAACAATGGTATGCTACGTTTACATTACCATAAGACTTGAGCTATTAAAGTGACTATTGATCGAACCCAGCTCAGTGTGGAAGGTAACAAGGCGGTGGGAAATATTTAAACATTTTCTCAATAAAGAGATTCTTACATCGATTAACTTGGGCGTGTATGCTAAATACGTATATAAAGAGAGCCGTGTCGAATTTTCTAGAACCATCAATCTTAGGCAAGAATATAAGCATACGAGGCTGTCGTAACGCAGGCTGACTGAGAACGCAACGGTTGTAGGTTCGATGCTCTCTCGGGGGGAAGGGTTATTTTATTGCCCTCCTCTGGTGAGAGACGAACGCTTCGTCTCTCGCACAATGTATCAAAATTGGGCGAGAAAAGGTACGGGGTGTTTAATACTAGCATCCCTCTGCCTGCTATATGCGGGAAAAAGTGTGTAGCTAACACGTTTTTTCTCACTTGCTTTTCACTCGCGTCATATACTCCGTTCCCTGCTTTCCGCCTTTTTGATATTAATGTTTTAAGTTTTATATTTTGCTTAACATGTAACCCACAAAGCAACGTAGACGACATATATGCATAGCCCATATTGACGTTTTCCAACAAAGCCTTATAATAAATAAAGGCATTCCATAGCGTAAACAATAGGTAGAGTGAGGTCAGCAGAATGTCAAAGAGCACGGGGTGTGACGCCGCTAATGGTACCGTGATGGTGATCTGTACATGGGATATATGTATGTTTTTTATCTACACACTATATCCTGATATATAAGACCATATCTACAGAGTTTTGTTCTGTGAGATCTCACGTTGAGACAATCTCTTATTTTCAACTCAACTCACGTCTCCTCAAATTTTATTTTTTTATGGGAAAAACAAGGCAAAGAGTGATAAAAATTCTTTTTCGATTCTAGTATATAGGGGAATTTAAGGTCGTGCTTATTTCTTTTAATGAATTATATTCTTCAGGTATAAATCAAATACAAAACTCTCGCGCTTATAGCCACAGTGACTACATCAAATTAACTGTGAGCATTCTGTTGTTAACAAGAAAATAAATTTGCATACAAATAAGCAATTTATTTAAATCAAAGAATTTCTTATACACTGAATCCTAAATTAACTGGAAAAAAACAACCTATATTAAACATATCTTATACAGATTGTAGGAACTAAAAATAAAGATAACCTCCAAAAAAATAAATCAATTTTAGGTCATAACATACGAGTGTATATCAACATACCTTGTTCTCTAAATGTCACGTAAAATATATATATACAGTGATCTTGAGTAAAGTTTACTAAATTGTTTAGGAACATTTAGATTATAAAAATATGTAGAAATAGCAATCACCTTCTTCTTCTTCTTCTTGCCGGCTCCTCTTCAGCAGAACTGCCTTCCAAACCGGTGACAGTGTTCATACGACAGTTCAAGGATGCTTCAAAAAAAATATTTTAAGTTTGAATTCAAAATTAGTACGTCGCATTTAAGCTTATTTTCTGGAAATCTTTTCCATTCTAAGCTTTCAGGCGTTTTCTCGCATCCATCAGGTTGGGTTGAAATATACGCCATAATATAAATAAGACTTGTAGTCGTTGCTATAACTATTATATGGTATTAAGATTTTCATACCTGACATTTTGAAAATGGCATTCACAATACTTAGTGATAAAAAAATTATAGAAAATAATACTTAAAATTAAATAATACTTAAAAAATATATGCTTTAAAACTAATAATATTGGTGACCAAAAAATACATATATTTTTTTTTGTAGTTCTCTCTTTAACAACGTAGAGTGCGGCGTTAAGTTCCGCAAAAACAAAACACAATATCTTGAACTTAAGCTTGACAAACACAATGTATTGAACTTAAGAGTAGATTTCTGTAACTATATCTCTCTCATTCTTACCATAAAGTCTATATTTTCACAAATTATCCAAATAATAAGCAGTACTTTTACCAAGTTTTTAATAAATTCAAGTCCCCTATTTCAAAAGAGTACGCTGGCTATGAAGCTATAACAAAAGAAGTGTTGAGGTCGACCACACCAAATGTGCTACTGTAGGTATGATTAAACGACTGTTACCATAACAAAAATTGTACCAGTTAATATATTATTTATAAACTAAATTGACTAAATGGCAGAGAAATGTCTAAACTTAACACTATGTTCCAACTGCTTAGCCTGTATACGAGATGCAGGCTATGAGAATTACCTCCTTATTTTTTTACTTCAGATCGGATAGAGGGCGTTGTAGAAACAAGGAAACGAATGTTGAGACACTCCATTCTCCACGTCCCACCTTTCCAGGCATTGCTTGATGAATGACGGAAATGAACACCGTACTTTGCCTTATTACCAGAGCGAAGATAATGAAAATATTTGATTCTCTATAGATAGGAATAGAACCCAGAAACTGTTGTGCTTACAGACAAGCGCTATACCTCTGCACCACCGTTATAATTTCACTTAATTTTTGTATTTATAAAAATTTTCACTAATAAATGAAAATCTAAATTCTACTTAAACACAACTTATGTACCAACAACGTACTGTGTACTTGTATATACAAAGTTAGAAAGTTAAACCTCAGTTGTTCAACACAATTTCACCGCCCTTAGCAACTCGGGTATTGATCACCGTTCGGAGGAAAGAAGCCACAATAAAGACTGTCAGTAAATTAATATTTAAAGGTAAAGCTTATCGATTGCTCATCTATTTAAGTGAAAGTCAACTTTAAATATCAAAAAATAAGCTGTAATATAAAAGGAGAACGAATAATTTAATATAAATTCTTAATTGCACTCAAAAAATACATTTAAATAATATAAAAATAAATGTTGTCCCCCGGGGACCGAGATAGCAGGGACTAAGTAACGGAGTGTCTTAACATTAGGTTCGTATGGTTCATGCAGTTCCCTCTGCCTACCCTGCCATGTGTGGGATAAAACGTGAACCTAAAAGAAAATAATTTCGGCTTACAAAGGTGAGCTTATTTGTAAAAATCTCTTCCAGCCAACTAGTGGAAGTGGATAAGTGTTCAACAGCGGGAACGTGCTGTACGATTACCAAAAAAATTAAGACGAAAAAGAAATATAAATATTGAAATTAATTTAAATATTATATATACACACACATAAATATATATATATATATATATATATATATATATATATATATATATATATATATATATATATATATATATATATATATATATATATATATATATATATATATATATATATATATATATATATATATATATATATATATATATATATATATAAGCTTCACGCTTTATCCCGCACATGGCAGGGTAGGCAGGGACCGTGGGAACTTAGTGTTAAGACACTTCGTTGCTTAGTCCCTGCTTTCTCCGTCCCCGCTTATTATTAGATATATAATGAAAGTATTATTACATATATAAACAAAATAGTTTTTAATTCATTAAAATTAGTTTTACAAAATATTTTTAATGAAATAAATTAAAAGATCGTCGTGCCGTAGTGTCTCCCTGTAAACGCGACGGTTTGTGGGTTCCATTCACAATCGTAAAGGATGGATTAGTTTATTTTTACTTTCTTCGCTCTGGCAACTTTACAAGCGCGGCGTTGAGTTCCGCCACTCAACACACAATGCCTAGATAAGCAAATGTGGGGAACGAAGTGTAACACTAAGTTCCTGCGGATCCCTTTGCCTACCCTGCTATAAGCTGTATGTTAAAGCGTGAAGCTAAAAAAAATATTAATAACAATAAATTTAAATATCATTACAATTTATATTTATTAAAAATTGATTTAAATAAAATCAACTATTCTTTAAAATTGATATAGATTCCATCCAAAAGAGTTTTTCTCATTCCAAGTACAATACAATTAACATTTTAAAATTAAATCTGCATGAAAATGTGTACATTAAATACTTTCTTTTAGTCATTTATAACGTTTTACTTTACTCTTTTTAGGTAACCTTGTCTTACAATTTTACAAAGCGAAATGCTCAGCTATTATAATGTCCAAAAATAAAACAATGTCAAGTAGAATAATTGCTTTGGCGGTTTAGATGATTACTTAAGAGCATAATCAAAGGTACCTTTTGTAAATTTAATGTTTTAAACAAAATGAATTTAGGTATCTGTTTATTTATTAAATGACAGTTAAAGAGCTTCACGCTTTATCGTGCACTTGGCAGGAACTATACGAACCTAATGTTAAGACACTATTGCTAAGTCTCTGCTTTCTCCGTCTCCGACGGTTAAATACTAAGCTAAAAGTTTTTTTTTTTGAAAAAGATTGTATAAAATATATATGGTATATATCGACGCTAAGCCAGAATGTTATGAGGCCATTTTCGACGTTAGAAGGCCATTTTTCTTCATGAAAATACAAACTAATGTCAATTAGTTTATTCTCGTGCGTTAGTTAGTAATAAACTCTAATAGGGACTCTTCATATTATGAAATTCAATTATTTTCAACGATTTACGATCAAAAACATTTGAAATCAAAAAATCTTTATTTGGACATATACATTGTAAACATCATTAACAAAGATATATAAAGTAACAAAAGAGCTTGTGTTGCGTTGCGTTCTATCTGACTGCACCGCTAGAGTTAAAGCGTGAAGTTATGTATGTACGTGTGTGTTTTACGTATGTTTTATGTGTGTATGGCATATATGGCGTTAAGTTCCGCCACTAATCACGTAGATTCTCGATTTTTGGAGGAAATAGGAGAACAACATGCCTTTACACTCTTTATTTTCTCCCTTCTCTATTTGTTGTCTCTATTATGTAAAGCGAAGCTTACTATATTTAGTATAGACAATCGTATAACATAATAATATCTTTGGACAGTACATTCTCCTGGTCGCCTCAAATTTCTAAGCTTAGCCGTATGATCTTTTGCGCTATAGGAAGTCTAAGAACTAACCTTTTGCCACTAAAAACTAAAATATCTCTTTCTCAAACACTTCTTCTTCCTATACTCGATTATGTATGCATGTGTGTAAGTATATGTGTATGTGTATGTCTATGCATGTAATAGTAAAGTTGGAGTAACGCTTTTTTTTGCACCTCCCCTTTTCTTCTTTTTATTATGTATTTTATTGAATGGTTTCCTGTAACTGTATCACTTGTAGTGATAAGGCCGCCATTGCACATAATATGTATGATTTTAATTATTTGTATTTCTTCTAGTCATTTTCTTGTGTGCAATAAAGTGTTATTATTATTATTATTATTATTATAATCATGAAAATAGGCACAGAATACGCTAGGTTTTTCTGTCCAAATCAAAAAATTATATTATGTTTTGAAAAACTTTTGGTATGTATTTAAATTGAGATAGGCGTAAGCATTAAAACTGTCTAACAATATTATTGCTCATTGTATGGACGGACACTGGGATTTCCGGAAATGTCCGAAACAGCTTTAACTATCACTCTAGTGTATTTTGGTTCGCTAATCTTATTTTTTCCATTACATTATTTCTGGAAATAATAAATATGGTTGTTGAAGTATTTAAAAGTGTAAGTGCGTGTGTAGTAATTATTTTAATATTTTTTAATTTAATTTAAACTAATCCAGGAAACATGGAAAATTATAAATAACTTATTTGACCCCATACACGTATAAAACAATGTGACTAAAACTTAGTAATTTATTAATAAAAAATGACTTAAGTAAATTCTTACTTAATGAATAAAATATGACAAAAGCGTAAAGATAAAAACTGTTACATCCACACTGGCCTATATCCAAGGGTCGTTGTCCCAAAGGTCGGGGTGAATCGATCATGTCCTTAGACATGGGGGCCCTCCCCCATCAGCTGGAATGAGACAGTGTTGTCTGTAAGACGCTTATATATCCTTTTTCGTATAACAAGTATCTATATAGACAATAACGACTGAGCGGTACAGCATCTGACTGTAAACGCGATAGTTGTAGGTTCGATTCCTACGCAGGGAATTAGATGAATTTCGAATTTATTCTATTTTTTTCGCCCTGGTAACAAGACAAGGCATGGCATTAGTTCCCACTCTAGAAAATTATTTTTGTTTTTGAATTGGAAATGGAAATTGGGGAACAGTGTCTTAACAAAAGTCTCCTCTACCTACTCTGCTATATTGCATCTCAAACACACACATATATATATATATATATATATATATATATATATATATATATATATATATATATATATATATATATATATATATATATATATATATATATATATATATATATATATATATATATATATATATATATATATATATATATATATATATATATCTCAAAATATTTCTAAAACATTTTTTATACATTTACACTATAAATTAACTAAAATTTCTATACCAATAACCCCCAACATTCTTTTTCTGTGAAATATTAAATAATAATTCGTATGGCCGTAGCGACCCAATTCCTCGGTCATTGCCCTCAAGGTCGGGATAGATCGATTGTGCCCTTAGGGTGGAATCTATGGCGGTTTTGAACAGCTGAGCGTCAACTGTATATATAACATATAAGTAAAATGAGATAGAAAAGATAGTATGTAGATATATTGTATCACGTTTTTTTATTAATATATAAATTTATATTTATATGTGGCGTGATCATCACAATATCTGTGATATGATGATAATATGATGTTCAACAGTCATTACTAGTTACCATTGTTCGCCTAAATTAGAAAATTATATATATATATTTGTTTTTTTCTAGGTTCACGCTTTATCCCGCATATTGCAGAAACCATATGAAGCTAGTTTTCAGAGTTGTGTTGTTTAATCCCTGCTTTCTCCGTCAACGCCGCGCCTTTGCCTAGTTTCTATAGTGTAGAAAATGGAAATAAAAAATGCATCTTTCCCGAGCGGGAATCGAGCCCACAAACGGTTACGTTTACAGGTAGACTCTACGCCTCTGCGTCACGACAGAAATAATTCAATGGGAAAAATCATTTTCAAACTTATGCGTTCAAATCCTAAAATGTAAACATTCTATACAGTCAGGGCAGTGACTAAACGATTGGAATGACTATTAATTTTTAATATAAACCAATTTAGGTCACTAATATGTCGCATTAGAGAAAGATTACTAGGTTGAATAGTAAATACACATTTTTTAGCAGAGTAGGCAGAGGAAGCCGCAGGAACATTGGAAACGTAGTGTCAAGAAACTCCGTTCTCTGCTTTCCATCTTTTCGAGGCATTGCACGTTGAGTGACGGAACTAAGCAAAGCAAAACATTTTCTGTACTCAAAAATTCAAAGAACCTTATAAAGCATGGTACGTTCAACTTAATCCAGAAGTACATCATATTCACGTTTCCTCTATAGTGCCTTTCAACAAACATTATGTATTCAGAGCAGGCTTGCACCAATCTTGCGATACTATCCTAATATCCGGCACTATTAAGCCATGTATTTTTATGCTCCATTTACTTACCACTCTTAGCAAAGTTTTTCTTTAAGAAATAAATATTTTGTAACATTTAACACTTTGTTGATTTGCCTACTTGTATAATAATATTGAAACGTTTCTTATTTCACATAGGCGGGGAACGGAGTGTCTTAACACTTGGTTTTCACGGTTCCTGGGATTCTCTTAGCCTATGGGCAGGATAGAGCGTGAAGCTATAAACTTTAAACCGAAATAGTATATTTGTACTAGTGGGTTCCCAAGTACATGCGCCTCGTTTTATTAGCTTTACACTTTTTAATGATAGTAAAGTTTTTTGTTGAAAGACTGAATTTTTGAGACTAACAAAAAGCACACGCAAATTCAATTGACTTACTTGTAGAATGCGTTTAACCAATTATCAATTGAACTGTTGAAGTTCGAACATCGGCTTTATTTGTCACTAATTTACCTTTTCTAGGTCAAAAACACGCCTCTCTAAGTGTGCGCAATTAAAACGCTGTCACAAGTAATATAATGTCGTTTATACGGAATAGCTTATGGGAGACTAGACTAGACTTATGCTACTGGACAGCTTGTCGAATCATTTTCAGTCCGAATTTTGCAGGATGATGCGCCAAATTCAGCGATGCAAAATAATCTAAATGTATATTCCAAGCCGTGGCAGCGTTATTAAGTACAAAGTATAAAGGTCCAAAAATTTAAATCGTACTTGGCTATTATTTTTCCAAGTTCTCTTATCTATAGTAGATTACACAGTAAAAATATTGTATCGAAATTCGTCATATTACTTTTTAAATGATGAAAGTAAACGCAGCACTTTTTTTAACCAGAGTGGATAAATTAATATTATACATATGCCAGAAATAAACTGAACTGAATTACATTGCCCAAACAATAACTGACACTTATACAGCATATTCAATGTTTTTATATTTTTATTTCAAAAATAACATATCAATAATATTGCATCAGATACCGAGATTTATATTTTGAAATAAGTCACGTAATGTGGAAACCTTTTGACATTCTGCGATCCCAGCAGCAGTCCATCCAATCAGAAAATTGAAGGAACCAGAGCGCGCCTAACTACGCCCGCGGCTAGAAAGAGCTCAGATTGCTACATGCTACATACATAACTACGGGATACAAGACGGTATACACGACGTATTGGTTATTGTGTAAAATATATATATATATATATATATATATATATATATATATATATATATATATATATATATATATATATATATATATATATATATATATATATATATATATATATATATATATATATATATATATATATATATATATATATATATATATATATATATATATATATATATATATATATATATATATATATATATATATATATATATATATATATATATATATATATATATATATATATATATATATATATATATATATAATATATATATATATATATATATATATATATATATATATATATATATATATATATATATATATATATATATATATATATATATATATATATATATATATGAGGACCGTCGTGGCGCAGAGGCGCAACGTCTGCCTGTAACGCGGCTAACGCGACGGTTTCTGGGTTCGATCCCCAGTCGAGGAAGATGGATTTTTCTATTTCCATTTTCTTCGCTCTGGCAACTAAGGCAAAGCGCGGCGTTGAGTTCCGCCACTCAACACGCAATGCCTCGAAAACGGCGGAAAGTGGGGACGCAGTAAGCAGGGACTAAGTAACGGAGTGTCTTAACACTAGGTTCCCACGGTCCCTGCAGTTCCCTCTGCCTACCCTGCCATGTGCGGGATAAAGCGTGAAGCTAAAATATATATATATATATATATATATATATATATATATATATATATATATATATATATATATATATATATATATATATATATATATATATATATATATATATATATATATATATATATATATATATATATATATATATATATATGAGGACCGTCGTGGCGCAGAGGCGCAACGTCTGCCTGTAACGCGGCTAACGCGACGGTTTCTGGGTTCGATCCCCAGTCGAGGAAGATGGATTTTTCTATTTCCATTTTCTTCGCTCTGGCAACTAAGGCAAAGCGCGGCGTTGAGTTCCGCCACTCAACACGCAATGCCTCGAAAACGGCGGAAAGTGGGGACGCAGTAAGCAGAGACTAAGTAACGGAGTGTCTTAACACTAGGTTCCCACGGTCCCTGCAGTTCCCTCTGCCTACCCTGCCATGTGCGGGATAAAGCGTGAAGCTAAAATATATATATATATATATATATATATATATATATATATATATATATATATATATATATATATATATATATATATATATATATATATATATATATATATATATATATATATATATATATTTATATATATATATATATATATATATATATATATATATATATATATATATATATATATATATATATATATATATATATATATATATATATATATATATATATATATATATATATATATATATATATATATATATATATATATATATATATATATATCAGGATTGGTTATAGATTATGTATATATATGTTTATACATATAGTAGTATTTCAGTAGCTACAATTGCACGATTTCAGATGCTGTGAAAGTTACAATTAAAGATAAACATAAGTTTTTGTTTGCGTACACTTATTTTAAATGAAACGATTTTTTATTACTTTATAAATGTGCTATATAAGTGCTTATAAACGAGAAATCATATATGAAAATCGTAAGTATTTAACAAAAACAAACTTTACCTACAGTGGATATAAAAGAATTGGTAAAAAACCATACGGGTGCGGAACCGACTCGCGCTTGACCAATTTCATCTTAGATTTATTATAATATAATAGTATATGAACATAGTAACATATAAAGAACATCTGTGTTTGGCAGCAAACAGTCTTCGCAAACATACCTATTGATTACTTAATTAACAGTTATCTGTGTTTCTGACACAGGTACGTTATACTTGGCTGTTTTCTGACATAGGTATTGACGTATTAGTTATTTCTAGTCTAGTTTAAATCGACCCGAATATACATGACCAAAAACTGTAGAAGTTTCAAACGTTAAATATTTTTGTTATTTTTTAGGTTTGTTATTGTGTAGATTACCACACAAAACATTTTACTTTCTAACATTACTAAAATATAATCAAAAATCAATTTCTATGAATGAAAATAAATATAGTATTAATATTATATTGCCGGCTCTCTAGTCGATGGCTTTATGGGTAGTTCGAAAGTACATTTAGGAAGGTATGTGAACATTGCTCAATGTGACATAACACGTTAAAATAATTTTTGAGGCTCGCTGCTGTTCTCTCGCTTTTCGCTCTGCCGTGTGCAGAGCAGGCACCGAGAACAGCAGAAACGGAGGGAGCTTAGTGTTAAGACACTCCGTTGCGCGCTCACTGTCTTTCGAGGCTTTGCGTTTTGAGTGGCGGATCTCAACGCCGCGCTTTGCCTATTTACCAGAGCGAAGCAAAAAGGAAATGAAATACTTCTTTCTCCCTGAGTCGGAATTGCATTTACAGGCTCATTAATATTAAAAGGCTTAAAAGTGTTTACATAATTCTAATTAAATAAAAAAATATTTAGACATTGATTATTATATAGGTCAATTTACAGAAACGTCGCAAAAATTTCAACATCGTTTTATTGAATACCAATAAAATTCGGATACACAAACGTAACATTTAAATTGTAAATACAGGCCGCATACAGTTACTTGTCATCCAATATTTATGGGTCAGTTTGTAAAGCGAAATAAAGTTAGGGATTTTTACGCGACTCGAGTCTTGTAATAAAAGCGTTTCTCCTCTCCGAGAGTGTTTACTTGCTTTAATGTGTCATAAAGTTGGGGGCAACTTCGCAATGTGATACAGAGGCTTCTTATTTGCTATCAATATTTACTTTCTATAGCGAAATGTTTGTAAAATTATTAAAGTAAGTGTGATGGTTTACAAATAGTTTTTCATGTTCATTATTGGTTTCATTTGGTTCAATATTTTCAATCTGAAGATTTATAGAAAAAAGGTTCTTAGGGTAACACTTTTTATGATAGTATCTGATATGACAGCATACAATGCTTAATACACAAAATACAATAATAAAAATACAAAAAATATTTGTATTAATAACTAGGCAAAGTACGGTGTTGTTTTCCACCACTTAAAATGCAATGCCTCGAGAAGGCAGAAAGCGATGAGCGGAGTGTGTTGACACTACGTTGTCATGGTTTCTGCGACGTCCCCGCCTATCCTATCATGAGCAGGATAAAGCGTATAGAAAGAACCGACATATATCCTTACGATATTTTTAAAAAAATCTTGCAAGCCAGTGCTTCACTAGTAGAATAAACACATACAGATTTTAAACTTAACTCATAATTAGATATTAGCCTCAGATCAGATAATCCTATCCAAAGGAACACACCGAGAATATCAATATAGATTCATCTAATTATCTCACAGCCTTTGGAGCTCGAAACGTAATATGATTTCACATAGCAATGTCAATCCTTTGGCCGTCCGCCAGCTCTCGCCGTAGCCGTAGTGTACCGCAGTGTCCTGGATACAAGTTCGCGGAATAAAGCAATTATGGCCCAAATACAAATATTTGTCCGAATTTTTCAATCATGAATATTCAACTTATATGTAATTGACTTTAGGAAATGTTTCAATCGATTTCGTTTAATTGCTTATAGGTTTATTTTGTGAAGGTTTAAAGATTCTCATAAAGTTATACTTTAATGTACTATATAATATGTTATGTAAGTATAATATATTATGTAAGTATCAAGATGCCAGCTTAAAAGACGTTGTTTAGTAGAGAGTACGTACGTACTCTACACTTATTGAAATAACTACTTAATTATATATATATATATATATATATATATATATATATATATATATATATATATATATATATATATATATATATATATATATATATATATATATATATATATATATATATATATATATATATATATATATATATATATATATATATATATATATATATATATATATATATATATATAACGCGCTAACAAACTGTTCAGCTTTATATTATATCAATCCATCCAACCACCAAAATCACGTGAACACTATATATCTCAATAAATTGTATACCTGGAGCTGTTTAAAATATCCAAGTTACATATTATATATTTATAATTTAGTAATATTATATAATATAAAAAACAAGTGTTTTAATAAAAAGATTACTAATATGAGAGTCGGTCAACTTTCGAGAGGACTTGAAATACTAGCAGAATTACTTATATCTCACTTTTCGAGCTGGCTTGCTTCCAGTCACTGACCAATGCTATGCCAATTTTTATATTTCTAAAGCCAACTTAGTTACGGCTACATATATATGTAGCCTATATACGTATACTTTATATACAGACTATATATGTAGACTATATAGTCTATATCTACATATATATGTAGACTATATGTATAGATCATATGTGATAGATTTAACATATTAGTTTTTTTTTAGCTTTACGCTTTATCCCACATATTGCAGAGTAGGAAGAGGGAACTACGGGAACCATATGAACCGAGTGTTAAGACACTCCGTTGCTTAGTCCCTGCTTTCACCGTCCCCACTTTCCGCCTTTTTCGAGGCATTGCGTGTTGAATGGCGGAACTCAACGCCGCACTCTGCTTAGTTTCCAGAGCAAAGAAAACGGAAATAGAAAAATCCATCTTCCCCGAGTGGGAATTGAACCCATAAACAGTCGCGTTTACAGGCAGATGCTTACGCCTCTGCGCCACGACAGTTTTTTAAGCATAATATATTAGTTTAATTAAACTTTTAACACAATGTCATAAATCGTAAAAAACAATTTTAATATGGATAGATTTGGACCGTTCTAGTGCTCTGACGACTAAACCTCATCAAGATACGTTGGAATTCAGTTATTTAATTAATTTTGTTAGTATCGTGTTTACAGGGATAATACCCTTAACTAAAGATTATTGCTATGAATGATCACTTAACTCGTGCATGTAGAGATGTGTAGTAACACTCTAAAAATTTAATAAAATTCATTCTTATAGACTATTAAGCCCCAGATATCATTATAAACTAATAGTGCTAATATTTCGAGCGTATTTGGAAAGAAATGTTGCATAACGATATAAATCACTTAAGAATAATATTTCAGAGTATATTCTTCGTATAAAGACCGTTGCAAGCAAAAGCCCTAATTGACATATACATTGATATATACATATATATATATATATATATATATATATATATATATATATATATATATATATATATATATATATATATATATATATATATATATATATATATATATATATATATATAATATATATATATATATATATATATATATATATATATATATATATATATATATATATATATATATATATATATATATATATATATATATATATATATATATATATATATATATATATATATATATATATATATATATATATATATATATATATATATATATATATATATATATATATATATATATATCTCAAAAACTGACGCTTTCATAAGTAATAAAACCTAAAAATACAAAAGACTATAATAAGACTAAATTGAGTTGTCATTGTTTACATTTTACAAAGCGCTGGCCCCAATACGTCGAGTGAATAGGAATCCAAGCCATAATAGGGATGAAAAGGGGTCGTACGAGGAATATTAGATTATAGCCACGTACATTTGGGGCTGGTTTTCGAACAAAGACGATCTGACTTTTATTTGAATATCATTTTGTATGAATCGCCTAATATTTAAATTTCGATATTACAGAATTCGTTGAAAAATTGGCATTTTGAAAAAATTGAAAATGCTTTTTTAGGGTCTTACGTGAATTGTTATGGAAAGCCAAATCAATTATAATATTTGTCATTATGTATGTGGCTTTTTCGAATTTTTCTATTTGTTATTTATATTACGATATGATAAATTACTTACATGGTCCTTTTTTAGCCAGACCCTAGTGTTAAGACACTCTGTTCCCCGCTTTCCGCTGATGATCATCATTTTCCGAGAGTGGGAATCGAGCTCAGTAACCTCTTCCTTCCTCAAGTCTTCCTTCATTAATAAGAAAGTAATAAAATAATAATAATTATTATTATTATAGGACCATCGTGGCAGCATATATAAGGACAGTCGTGGCGCAGAGGCGTAAGCGTCTGCCTGTAAACACGACGGTTTGAGGGTTCGATTCCCTCTTGGGGAAAATAGTACTTTCTATTTCCATTTTATTCGCTATGAAAACTAGACAAAGCGCGGCGTTCAGTTCCGCTACTCAACACGCAATGCCTTGAAAAAAAGGCAGAAAGCGGGGACGGAGAAAGCAGGAACTAAGCAACTGAACACTACGTTCTACGGTTGCGGTAAAAAAAATATTATTATAAAAATATTTGCCTTTTTTAAACTTATTTTAAATTTAACTACAAACAACATGTTAAATTAAAATATACATAAGTAGACCCTAAATATATGAACAAAACAATTATTATTATTATGTGTCTATTATTGAGTGGGTAGAAAGATACCGAGTGTCTTGACTCTACGTATCCTCTATGTACCCTACTGTTACATCATAAAGCCAACCATAAAAAATAACATAGTTTAATTTAAGACTAGTTAATTAATTAACCCTATGTCGTAAAGCTCTGTATATTTCCGCTTAGAAAGCTTTAAAGTTTAAGTAAATACGCGCTTACCGCTTACACGCTTCCTAAAGCATATTTTTCAGCATAAACTGAAATTTTGTACTGGATTATGAAATTTTTCTAAAGCCTTCTCGACTTCAACATGTGCCCGTAATTTGTATAAGAACACAATTTCTTGGCATAAATCTTTACCTACCTGTTACCTGTAACGTGTTGTTTTGCGAAAGCCGCACTACGGTAAGTCAACGACCTTTTCACTAAAGAGGCCACCTCGCCTGCATTCTGAGTGGACTTTTTGTGCTTTTATCACATATAATATATGTATGTTAAAGTCTTTTACCCTAAGATATATATATATATATATATATATATATATATATATATATATATATATATATATATATATATATATATATATATATATATATATATATATATATATATATATATATATATATATATATATGTATATATATATATATATATATATAATATATATATATATATATATATATATATATATATATATATATATATATATATATATATATAACGCGACGGTTTCCGGGTACGATCCCCAGTCGGGGAAGATGGATTTTTCTATTTCCATTTTCTTCGCTCTGGTAAAGTAGGCAAAGATCGGCGTCGACTTTCGCCACTCAACACGCTCCTCAAAAACGGGGACGGAGAAAGCAGGAACTAAGCAACGGTTCCCACGGTCCCTGCAGTTCCCTCTGCCTACCCTGCTATGTGCGGGATAAAGCGTGAAGCTAAAAAAAAATATTTATATTTATTTATTTAATCGTAAGTTACTTTTAAGTTTATATGTAGAGTACTTTTTTAATATATTTTTTTGTTTTAATTATAAATGTCGTTGACATATTTATATTATGTAATGATTTTTCATTGATTCTATAACTTTTTATTTTATATAATTACTAAATGTAAATATGTTTAATTAGCGAATTGTACCAGAAAGTGGTTATGTTTTAAAGAGTACTAAAGTACCTAGTAACGTGTAAATGTTGAAAGAGGGTCACAATTTTGTACATCTAAAAATCCTTTTTCTCTTCCAGAGCACATCACACATCATCTTCTCTTCCCCAATCGAGACGTCATCGACACTCAGTCTTGTCACCTTTCATCCTTATGAACCTTACATAAATAACCTTATACAATTTACCAAAACCACAAATAAATATATAATATATAATAACTAATTTTCAATCAAAGAATTCAGTATTTACCTAATGCATTTAATCATATTGTCCGAATGAAAAAAACGCGACGGTTTTTGGGTTCGATTCCCACTCGGGAAGAATGGTTTTTTTTCGCTCTGGCAACTAGGCAAAGCGCGGCGTTGAGTTCCACCACTCAACACGCAATGTATCGAAAAAGGCAGAAAGCAGGAATCAGAATGTCTTAACACTATGTTCCTATGATTTCTCCAGTTCCCTCTACCTACCAGGCCTTGTGCGGGATAAAAGCTAGTATAAAAATTACAAAAACGTTAGTTTACTATTTCTTTCAATTTATAAACATTAAAAAATATCAAAACCAGCTTATTAATTATTAATATCACAAGTCACTTAAATAAGTAAACTGACATAAATTGGAGCAGCGCTAAAGCGTTGATTCGGATTTAAACCACTCAACGGTTGATCAAATATTTATTCAGTCAATAAAACATGTTTAACGTTTCATTCGGCACTCCACTCTACGCATATTAAGTTAGTAAAAGCAAACTGTAAAGCTTTGTATAATATCTAAACACAAATAAAGCTCTTGGCTTAAAGTAAGGTAGCTTTGTGCTTGCGGCTTTTCTGCAAAAATATCTTTTATATATATATATATATATATATATATATATATATATATATATATATATATATATATATATATATATATATATATATATATATATATATATATATATATATATATATATATATATATATATATATATATATATATATATATATATATATATATATATATATATATATATATATATATATATATATATATATATATATATATATATATATATATATATATATATATATATATATATATATATATATATATATATATATATATATATATATATATATATATATATATATATATATATATATATATATATATATATATATATATATATATGTTATAGGATGGCAAAAGAGCAGAAGGGCATCTGGTGTTAAGTGGAAACTATCGTATCGTAAATGCGACAGTTTTTTTTATTTATTCTCACTAAGGGTAAGAAAGAAGGCGGAAAGCAGGGAACGACGTGTCTTAACACAACTTTCCCACAATTCCTTCAATTCGCTTTGCCTACCCTTGCTATGTGCGAGATAAAGCGTGAATATATAAAAAATCGTGAAATTAATTTTATGTACTATTATTTTAACTAAATTAAAAATTATACATTTTTTAATTTTACTTAAATCATCAATAATACCATATAAATAGTATAAATTTATTTTAAAAGTAGGTTAACGCGAGAGTGAGAGCAAACGCGGACGAGGATTCGCAATAAGAGTTGTTAACAATGGGCATCTTTTTGTACCTTCAGTATAAAAAGATATGTATGCTTTGAACTTTGTATCTTACATATTATATGTACATGTTTCTCTTAACGATTGATTATATATAGTGTAGATGGTATATGTATGGATAGTGACGTATAATATATTTATATATCGTAAATATTTATTGTACTGATATGTATAGTTTACCGGCATTTTATGTATAGTGTTATTGATATATTATGTAGACATAGAAATATCTTCTTGTTATTATTATATATATTTTTAGGCATCTTATTGTAGTTCTATTTTAAGTTTTTCTTTAACTTTTATTGTGCCAACACCTTACTGACTACTCTCCTACATTATTCTTGGGGTGGTGGAGAAAATGCGGTCTACGTTAAGTCCCGCCCTTGTACATTTTTTTTAATTTGTGTATAAGGTATAAAAAAAAAAAAAAGAATTCAGCCCGCCCCGAAAAAAATATCTTTGGTAAATGGATTACTTTGTTATGTACATTTAAATTTTTTTTTATAGCTTCTCAACGCTTTTTCCGAATGGAGGATAGGCAGAGGGAACTACCGGGTCCCGTGAGAACTAGGTAAGACACTCCCGTTGCTCCGTTGCTGCGTCTTTCCGTCACCATTATCCGCCTTTTTCCGGCGGCATGACGTGCGTCTATGCGCCACGAATTTCCTATAATTTATAATACTTCTATGTTTTTTACATCCAAGATGCGTGCCTTAGATCTGGGCTACATTACTTCGGGACATGCAAACCTGGAGTGGGATCGATTCTCTCTCATTTTACCAAAGAGATTTTTTTTTTGCTGGCGTGAATTTAAGATAAAAGTAAAAAAATGTATAATTGTTAATTTAGTTAAAATCATAGTACTAAATTAATTCACGATTGGATATATCACGCCTTATCTCGACATAACAAGACAGGCGACGCCCGAATTGAAGAAATGTGGGAAAGTGTGTTGAAGACCGTCCGCGTTCCTGCTTCCGCCTCTTCTTAACTCTTAGTGAGAGTTAAATAAAAAAAACTGTTCGCTTTACGGAGATGCTGCCTCTCTACGCCATTTGGACCAGTTCTGATAGTAAAAGTAACAAAAGAAGTAGGAATCAGAAAAAAAAGGTCTCATCTGCGTTATGAGACCGCATTAAAAGTCCCGAACATTGGAGGCGAGATCTGAAAATTGGGAGTTTCTGCCGGGAGGATTCCCGTATGCCAATTTAATTATTTTCAGTGTCTTTAGGTAATCATGAGGTAGCCTAAGTAGTCTTGACACTGACATTAAAGTGGTGGAGAGGAAAGGAGCGGACGCCGAATGGACAGAGAAAGGACCAGCCTAACATTTACTCCAAAAAAATCTTTTGAGGACCCGTCGTGTTGCCAGAGGCATAGCGTCTGTTGTAAAACACATTTCATAGGAACTTGGGAACTATACCCTCGTCTAAGTCCAGATAAGCAATGTCTGCCTGTATTCGCGGACCGGTTTGGGTTTGATAGCCACTCGGGGTAGAGGATTTTTCTATTTCCATTTACTCTATTTATGATATGTTTCACAACTAGGCAAAGCGTGCGTTGAGTTCTGCCACTCAACACGCAATGCCTCGAGAGTTTAAAGGAGGAAAGCGATGGAAGTGAGGTAAGAGCAGTTGGGGTGATTTGCGAAAGCCAACGGAGTGTCTTAACTAGTTTCTCTGGTTCTGCACGTTCCTATACCATGCAGTGGCGGGGATAAAGCGTGAAGCTAAAAAGATAATTAATTATACAGATAAATAAAACAGGAAATATATTACCTTATCATGGTTCTAAGCAAGATCAGCCTAAAAACTAACATAAAAAAAAAAACTTGAAAGCAACAAACAAAATAAAGAAAATGGTACATATCATAATGCATGTTGTAGTTCCAAATGTCGGGCAGGTAAAACGAAATGGCAGCCAAAGGTTAAATAAAAGAGCAATGTTTCGAAAGGTCAACGCCTATTGAAATTGGAAGTATGATTTTTTTAAATACTTTTTTAATACATCCTTCGAATCTGCATGTGGCTGGATAATGTAAGGAAACCTGGATAATGTAAGGGTAGTGTTAAGATAATCTGTTTTCTGCTAACTTTTGCTAACTTTTCCCTATCGGGATTTGAAATCGATTCGAACCCGAGATGTAGCATTTACGATCAAAAACTATGCCACCAATCTTTGTACGTAATATTATTTTATTTATACTAAATTTTAAAATATTTAACAATTGATAAGAATAGTCATTCCCACTTTATATCTTTAGCATTAACGTTTTAAATAGCAGAGTATGAACTCTGTGCTTTGGTAACTAGGCAAAGCACGGCGTTGTGTTCCGCCACTAAGTCAATGCTTCGTGGAGACCCACATGGCACGGAGCGTCTTGACACTAGCTATTTACCGTTCCTGCGGTTCCCTCTGTTTACTCTCTCGTCTGTATCAAGAAATAAATTTATAACTTATATAACAATATAGAATTTCGTCTTTTTTTTAATTAAATCACTCAATTAATCATAAGAACCAAGTATCGTCCACTGCTGGACAAAAGCCTCTTTCATTTAGAGACGACCCGTTTCTGAATCATCATCGGTTGGACTCTAACGATCTTTGGCAGGTCGATAGATCATCAGTCCACGTGGAAGACCTGCCTAAGCTTCGTCGAGCGAAGCCGGGGCGTTTCGCTAGTATTATAATAAAGAGACTATTCATTATAAAACGATTATACAAATCTATTTCAAGTTTTCTATTCACTTCGCATACGGCAAAAAGTATATTGCATAATATATTTCATATATGCAGTAATTGCTGCAGTAAATCGCTTTTCCCATTACTGAATTTCTTACTTGATATACTGACTTAAACTCTAATAGTTCTGTACGTTTCTAATTTCAGAATCTTTGTTTATTATACGTTTATTATATATACATATATACATAGCTTCATGCTTTATCCCTAGCGGGGTAGTCAGAGAGAGCGGAGCGCCAAACACTGCGGTCCCTGCATACCTCTTTCACCTCGTCCACTGTCATTCAGCCTCTTCAAACATGCTCTCGGGACATTTTATTATAAATCCTAAAAAATATTTTATTACTAAGTTGGGCAACAAGTAATATTTTGAAAACGTTTAATTGGATGTTTTTTTTTTATATTTCTGACAACTCTTGTAAACGAAGTAGATATGTAGGTACATTGTAAGTTCTTCTCGGGCCCTGATAAAAACCAAAGGTTCATTGTACCTAAATCCAAATTGATTTTATATAACTAAATAATAAAAAAATACTAATTAAAAATATAACTAATTTTTAAAATGTTTCATCTAACTTATAAATAAGATATTGTATCTCCATAAGATTATATATTAATTATTAAAATTTATCAAAAAAAATCAAACTCAAATAAAAATTTAAATTTAACAATATTGGTGCAATACGGAACGCTAAATCAAAACTAATGGCACAAAGCGTACGTCGTATTATATAGCATACGTAATGCATTGTACGATCTTATTATGTCAATTGGGAGGCACGAGATCGCAAGCCAAGCTGGCGGTCAGGGTCGTTAGGCCACAACGCGTCTAAATAAAGCGGGTTCATTTAAACATATATCTTCTCGTATTTTGAAAACGAAGTATTAACATGTATATATCTATATGTTTTTTCAAATATATTACACTATTATAGCCTTTATGGATGGTAAAGTGAGATACCTTTTTTTGTTAAAAGACAGAGCCATTAAAACTTATATAAAAGCGTAAGCGAATGTTTTCCAAGCAAATCTAATCGGCTAATGTGTAGAATGTGTTTAATCAATTCACAATTAAACTGTTCAAGTTCAAACATCGGCTATATTTTTTACCACCTCACTAATTTTGGATGTTAAAAACAATACCAAAAGTAAAATTCTAAGTCAAAAACTCGCGTTTCTAAGTGTGCGCATATAAAACGCTTTCAACAATAACATGTAATGATGATGATGATGTAAATATTTTAAAATAATATTTAAGAGAAATATATGGATATATACACAAATATCGGAAAATATATATATAACATTATTACGTATTACAAATCTCCAGCAAGTTGCTCATTTTATAAGAAACTTAGAAGATTAAATCACGATACCTATTTCGTTGTCTTATTTTGGTAACAAACATTGTGCGTGGAATATAAATTACATTACGTTACCAATTTATCTTGATCTCAATCATATTTAGGATTCTGCCATCTTTTACCCCGGCATGTTGAAAAATTGAATCCTCATCCTATATCTGTATATCTTATATATACATGCTTAAAGTGTTTAAAAATGACATTAAGGTGCCTTAAAACAATTTTTTTAATAACCATTTTAAAATATATCGGTCAAATGTGAATAGCTCTTGTACCTCGAAGATTTCGTACACGACACTGGGTTAGCGGAAGAGCAAGGAAAGGTACAACTTAAAATATGCATTGAAGTAAACAAATTTTATATGAAATAAACTACATAATTGTAACCATCACTAAATCTCCAATTTTCAGATTTTTCCAATAGTAAATAACAGATTTAAATATATGTAAATTACAACTGGAAATTATATCGTACTTAGTCTTACCTATCACATAAAATTAAAATTAAGTTACTAAACTATAAGTAACTAAATTTTAATTTTTTGAGATGCGACTTGACATACGGATACACAGACAGACGGACAAACAAAAAGAAGAGAAGCAAAAATCAAACACTTTGCAACACAAGTTAGTTTAAATAAAAGTGTAGCACATTTTAAGAATATTTAAAATATCGGCGTAGCTTAAGAAGAACGAATCGCTAATCGTTCTAAGTTAATTGTTTTGTTTTTTTTTTCTAAAAATGTTTTTATATGATGGCTTTATACAAAAGTTTTTACATTTTAAATTTTTATATCGTGTCAAATCTACATACATATATATACTCTGAGAACCATTCTTGAGTAATTCTGACTGGCACTAAGCCGTTCCTTATTGATTGTTTAGGTCATCTACTAAAACTTCAGTTCCCACATTATAAAATCAATATCTAAATATGAAAAATCTTAATATAACAATAAGCAATTTGCTGCCACGCCACTGTGTGACATAGGCCATTACCAGAATAGGACAGCGTCTTAATTAGACTGCGTGTGACTTGGTGAAATAAACACACATACATATGTGTAAAGCTATTGTTGTATTATAGCTTTAAGTTTAATATCGAAGATCGTTGCGCATAGACGTGGGTTAGTGGGTTCGATTCCCACTCGGGGAAGATGGATTTTTCTATTTCCATTTACTTTGCTTTGAGAAAACAGGGACTAAGCAACGGAGTGTCTTAACACTAGGTTCGTATGGTTCCTGCAGTTCCCTCTGCTTACCCTGCCTTGTGCGGAATAAAGCGTGAAGCTAAAGAAAGTTGAATATCAACAGTTATACAGATACTTTATCCCACATATAGCAGTAGAAATCGCAGGAACTGAGGGAACTTAACGTTAAGACTTAAGTGAGACTCAACGCCGCGCTCGCCTAATTACCAGAGCGAAGAAAATGCACAGGATCTTCTCTTCCCGTTCCCGGGAATCGAACCCACCAACCATCATGTTTACAAGCATACGCTGCGCCTCTCCGCCACGACGGCTCTTTTTTGTGTATTATTTCATTTGTATGTCTCCATATTGAATTAACAATATAAAGTCATAATATCTTGTAGATATAAAAAGAAGCTCCCTCTACAACTATGAAATAAAAGCTACATTAATAATGCATTTGATCTCAGGTAACGCAGCCACTAATGAGACTGAAACTCCAGGGAACGAAACGAGTGGCCATTAGGTATTATATTACTCCTAGATGTCATAGTCACGCAGTTTTGTTATTTTCTTGGCATAATGTAAGAAATAAAAATATTTACACTTTGGCTTGTTTTTTCTAAATTTTTTATTTCTTTATTTTCTATCGTAATTTATACGGTTGGCGGAAATAATTATTACTTTTGTCAAAAAAAAAATTATTGTCTATTTTCAAGTAGTAATTGAGTAATTATTAGTTTATTTGTCTAAAGATGTTTAAATAATATTTTAAAAAATTTTAAATATATTATTTAATATTTTTATTACGTAATTTGTATATTCTATATTTATCATGATAACGTTAGTATAAAAGTAAATAACGATCCTGTCTGGAGCTCAGGAAACCGTATAACAAGTGGTCATTATATACGTACTCGACTGAATTTATACCGGTCTTTAGTCGTTTCAGGTAATGCTTACTATTTTTTTATATTTCTCTCTTTTATCATTTATTTAATCAAATATTAAATGCTTACAAATTTTCTATGTAAAACTCACACGATTATCATATTAATTTACAAATAAAAATTTTATTCAAATTATGAAAAAAATATTAAAAAAAAAACACTTTTTGAAGGTAATAAACAATAATATAATTAATATATATCATTAAATAAATGCATATTTTATTTGTAAAAAGATAGTACCATAGATTATGTAATTTGAAACTATATATGTAAATAAAATTAAAATCACTTGTCGCATGGCAACTCTATGATTTTTTACACGTGGTAACTATTTTAATAGTCATTGTTGACAGATAAGTCTATCGGCGTCATATATTATTTTTCTAAGTAATTATGTCTTCAATTGTTTCCTTCTTATTTTCTAGAAAAAAATATCGTATTTATTAATCAACACAATGCGACTTATTTGATTGTTATTCCATAAGGAGACATTGCTCGTGTTACGCATAAAAACGAGCAACATTTTAATAATGAAAGATGTCGCATTATGGATCCATGTACAACAGGACAAAACGAAAGTGAATAGTTGACAGTGTGAATTTAGTGATATTTTTATAAGATTTAGTTTTATAAATAGTTTTAAAATGGCGCAGACCGTAAGACGGCCCATCGAGGGCAAATACCCTTCATGTTATATACCAAGTAGAATAATAGAGAGGAGGGCCAAAGCAAGAGCATTGAGGTAAGTAAACCAATAATACACCGTTATATCGATCCAGTTTTTAAAACGTGTCGCTTACGTATTTTGGATAAGTATTTCAGGTTTATGTGGTACACAATTACCATTGTAAAATTTGCATGTCACTTCTACTATATTTATTTATTTTTGATATGCAACCTTTATTTTGCATCAAATTACAAACACTATTTTGTTCAATAGTAAACATATTTTATTATGAAACATACATTTATAAACAAAACTATCCAATGATACTTTTATGTGTAAACATTAAATGACTTTGGTATAATTACTATTTATACTTCATTACATTTGTGTAAATAGTAATTAGGTTTAAAAGGTATTTCTTTAATAACTGCTTTATCATCATAGTGTAAAAAGAACTATAAATATTTTCATTTACACTTATAACATCTTAAATGAAGTTTTATATTTTTCAGACTAGAACAACAAAGGAAACCAGATAAACCTGAAGATTTTGTATGTTATTCTGACAGTGATAGTGAGGAGGAGACACCGGCACAACAACATCGTATATTGAGCACTTCATACAACTTTGTTGATTATATACGATCTAGAGAAATACAAGCTCCTGAGGTATTTTTTGGTTTTCTGCTATTATTAAATATAAATGTTACAAATAAATAGGGTTAACTATTGCCATACAAACAGATATGACCAACTATTTGTCATAGTCACCTTATTTATGTATTTATAATCATTAAAATTGTGATGTGCTGCTGATTTTTGTGCTTACTCATTATAATTAATCATTGTCTAATTAGAATTTATTACCATAAAAAGTATTTTAAACAATTTTAATTTGTTTTTTGCTGTATATGATATTATTAATAATCGTTAACCTGAAACGCGACGGTGTCTGGGTTCGATCCCCAGTTGGGGAAAATGGATTTTTTTATTTTTATTTTCTTCACTCTGGCAAAACTAGGCAAAACGCGGCGTTGAGTTCCGCCACTCAATACGCAATGCCTCGAAAAAGGCGAAAAGCGGGGACATAGACAGCAGGGACTAAGCAACGGAGTGTCTTAACACTAGGTCAATCAGTCCCTGCAGTTCTGTCAGCCTACCCTGCAATGTGCGGGATAAAGCGTGAAGCTACTGCTGTACTGCTGTATATATATTATACATGTATTTTTTTTGCTACTTTATTATGACACAAAAAACTTGTGACATTTAAAATAAATGTATTTTAATAAGCACTTCACTAACACCAATGACCTTCATTAATCAAATTATTATCAATTTAAAAGATAAAATAAAATATATTGACCATATATATACATATGTCTATTGTTTCACATTTTACTGTTCAATTCTATAAAATGTTAAGATAACTTGTATTATTGATAAATATGCTTTTGTTTGAAATTTATTATTTAGAAATGGCATTATCATTATTAATAGTTAATCTCTTAACTCTTATATGTTTAGATCTTTGTGTTTTATTTTAATTCCCATATCCTTTTGATGTATTGATAAGCAAGAGAATAGAACCTAGCCTAGTAACATGGCAATTTTCTTT
The DNA here is from genome assembly GCA_037178615.1 of Dione vanillae. Lineage (NCBI taxonomy): Eukaryota > Metazoa > Arthropoda > Insecta > Lepidoptera > Nymphalidae > Dione > Dione vanillae. The sequence goes on along the minus strand of JAZFAU010000220.1, from coordinate 459,812 downwards.
TTTACATTAATGTATAAGGTTTAAGCTACATTAAAATTATACTGAATAAAAATAATTTATAAAATATAGAAATAGAGGACCATCATGAGGCGGGGGCTCAGTGTCTGCCTGTAAATGCAATGGTTTGTGGATTCAATTCCCACTTGGGGAGAATTGATTATTACATTTTCATTTTTCTGGCAATTAGACAAGCATGGTGCTCCAAACAAAGCGCCTCAAATTTAAATAGATGTGTTAAATGGAGTGCCTTAGCACTGATCTTACAGTCCCTGTGGTTTCCTCTTCCTACCCTGCTTTGCCGAATCAAGAATATCTTAAATAACAGAAATATTTTATAATATGTATTTTGATGTAAAATATATTCTTTTTTAATTTTAGCCTAGATCTGTGGACCCCTCTTATGCAACCCGCCATATGTTAACCCACGACATGTTCCGTGAAACTCCTGTTAATTTAGGCAATATGAATAAAGTGTTTTGCTCACAATGGCTCTCCGATAGGCAAATTGTGTTTGGCACTAAATGTAATAAGGTATGTTAAATTTATAAATAATTATTTTAATTAAATAATTTATTTTTATAATTTTTTATTATGAATTATGCTTGGAAGATTTTTTTTTAATATTTATATTAAATCATGTTCTTTTCAGCTAATGGTTTATGATGTAAGATCAAGATCGTTAGATGCCATACCTACATTAAGGCCTCGGGCCCCGTGGCCAGGCGTCGAGCACCAGACTGGGATACATGCATTACAAATTAATCCTTCTAGGTAAGATGAAAGGGATATGCATATTGAGGAATCCCCATCCCAAGAGTAACATGGGGAGATGTGAAGGGGAACATTTTTTTTTTATTTTGTTGTATATTACGGTGTTGAAAATCCCAATAAAAGAAAGATTGGTTAGGACAATGGTTTAAACTAAAATTGTAGAGATATATTACAGCTCATTTATTGCTTATAATAATTCTTTAACATAACTGTTTATTTTTCAAATTGGTACATATCGGCGCTAGGTCAGGGTTTCGTTGTGCAGAGTCCATTTTTCAGAATAAAATAACAGAGTGGTAGCAATTGGTTTATTCTCGTACAATACATAATTCAGTCCTTTTATTTATTTTACAACTGACATTTCTGTCCAATATTCAAAATTAACATCATAAAGAACTTAACATTGCAAATAGGTTTTATTGATTTAAATAATTAAACATTAATTTCAATACTAAATACTTTCTAACAATAAAATCATAAAATGTATATTGATTTGCGCCCATATACACAATGTCTATATCTTAATTTTTTCTATATATTTGAATTTTTAGGTGCTTTTATATGTTAAATATTGTTTTCAGAACATTATTAGCTACAGGTGCAAGAAATTCGTGTGAATTGGCCATATACAGTTTGCCAACACTGGATCCGTTATGTGTGGGGGAAGCCCATAAAGACTGGGTAATACACTTTTGTTTAATATTATCATGGGTACATATACTCAGCGGCGTTGAGTTCCGCCACTCAACACGCAATGCCTCGAAAAAGGCGGAAAGTGGGGACGGAGAAAGCAGGGATTAAGCAATGGAGTGTCTTAACACTAGGTTTGTATGGTTCCTGCAGTTCCCTCTGCTTACCCTGCAATATGCGGGATAAAGCGTGAAGCTAAAAAAAAGTGTACATACAATTTTTGAATTATTATGTATATATATAAATATGAGAAGTAAAACAATATAGTATATTTTATGTATGTGTATATAGAGTACTGTTGTGTTATTTTTGACGTTTAATTGAGGTGATGGTCTTATTATGTAGAAAGATAAAGTTTTGATGAGTACTAAACAATGCAGATATTATTCACTAATTCTGCAGTATAAGCCCTATATATAACATGAAAAGAATAAAAAAAAAGATTTATGATTTTTAGTCTTAATCACACTGAGGATAGAGAAAATAATTAAAGAACCATAAAAGTTGTGGATAAAATAAAAATAAAGCATTTGGAGTCAAATGATTGTTATTTGGAATTGTTGATTTTCTTTGGGTGACGGAAATTTGTAAGAATCTCCCTACAGAGATGCTAACAACTGAAATAATTTGTATAAAGTATATAAGAATTTCAGAAGTGATGAAGACCACACGGCTCATTGGTCACAGCGCTTGCACGGTACGCAAGATGGGCGCGTTCAAAGTTCAAATCCCGCTGCGTTAAATTTTTATGTTTTAAGTACTTTTCTATCCTTAGAGTAGAATAACATTTTAAAAATCAAAAAATATCTTTTTTTTATATTTTAACACGTGTCTCAGATCCTGGACATGTGTTGGCTCGACGACGAGTACCTGGTGACTGGGTCGCGCGACTCCAAGCTGGCGCTGTGGCGCGCCCCCCCCGCGCTGTGCCCCGCGCCGCCCCCCGCCGCCCCGCTGGCCGCCGCCGCGCCGCCCCTCGCGCCCGCGCACTCCTACATGGCGCCCGTGGCGGTGCGCGAGTGCAAGAACGGTTAGTGTATATATTGTTAAGTATAACTTTTTTTATATATATATTTTTATGAGGACCGTGACGGTGAACGAGGCGGTTTATGGGTTCGATTTCCATGAGGGAAAGATGGATTTTTCATTTCCATTTTCTTGGCTCTGGCAGCTAGGTAAAGCGCAGCGTTGAGTTTTGACATCCAACACGCAAAAAGGCGGAAATTGGGTTACTAGATTCCATCGGCCTTCTCTACCTACTTCGTTACGTGCGGGATGAAGAGCGAAAACGAAAATAAATATATATATTTACAGGCCAGAAGGTGCGCGCGCTGGCCTTCAACGCGCGCTGGCGCGAGGTGGCGGCGCTGACGCTGAACGGCTACATCCACGTGTACGGCGCGGCGTCGCTGCGGCAGACGCACTCGCGCAAGCTGCCGTCGTGCCAGGACCTGGTGTGCCTGGCGGCGCAGCAGGACGGCGGCGTGTACGCGGTGGGCTGCAAGTCCTACACGCTGCTGCTGGACTGCCGCACGCTGCAGTCCGTGCGCAAGGTCACCTCGCGCTACAACGGCTGCGGCATCCGCTCGGCCAGCTTCCGCGGCAACATGCTCACCATCGGCACCGGCCTCGGTAATGCAGACAGTTTGTTGCCGACGCGGTATTTTACTGTTTTATTATATATGCAGATGGAGATTTTAATGTGTATTTAATTTGTTTCTAGGTATCCTCATGTTTTATGACCTCCGAGCTGGGAAGTATTTAGAGAGCAACATACACTCGTCTAAGACGGTCACGCTGAAAGTTTCCAAAGGCTCTGTGGTACGTACACTCTTTGATTGTGTATAGAAATACTAAAATTAACCTCATTATAGGGAATAATAAATTATGACGCATAAAATTTTAGAACACCTTTGAGTTGTACCCACGATAGTCGTGGGTTTAATTCTCAATAGTAAAAAAATACTTTAACACACCCAATTTGGTAAGACTATGTATAGGTTGAGGGCCGCAAGTAAACGAAGTAAGCAAGCAATGAGCAAGCATACCCTCAGTATTATATTATTGATATTCCTTATAATTGAGAAATAAAAATAGTTGGAGCTTAATTTTTAAAAAAAACATCGAAACACGCGTAAACCATGTGTTTCGAACGTATTCGGACAGAGGTTCTGCGTATTCGCAGTAAATGGCATAAATCGCTTAATAACATAATTTCAATACACAGCCCCAGTTGACAATTTCATCCTTTTAAAGTCTTATTATGTCGTATGCGAGCGTAGGTCTGCGTGTAGACGCGACGATTTGTGGGTTCGACTCCCACTCCAGGAAGATGAATTTTGCTATTTCCATTTTCTTCGCACTGGAAACTAGGCAAAGTGCGGCGTTGAGTTTTCCCACTTAATACGCATTTGCCTCAAACCGCGTGCGGACAGAGCGTGAAGCTAAACACGTCCCCGTGGGCCGCGCAGTTTCCCCGAGGGAGGAGCCCGGAGGGCTACAACCAGATGCGCTACGTGCCCGCCATCTACACGCACTGCTACGACGACAGCGGCACGCGCATCTTCACGGCGGGCGGGCCGCTGCCGGCGGCCGCTCTCATCGGCAACTACGCCGGCATATGGCAGTGACGGACGCAGCCGCCGCGCCGGGGTGACGTTGGACGTTGACTTTTTTTAGTTATGACGGTGACTTTTGACGTTTGCTTTGACGTTGACGTTGACTTTCTTCTTTTTGGGTGGGTACTGTATAGGTTCTTTTTTATTCAGATTTAAATAGTTTTATTCAAAATTAGAATACATGATTCCTTTTTTTGATACGTCAAAAACACTACCACCGGTTCGCTAAAGTGAATGCCTCACACCTGAGAAGAACCGGCGCAAGAAACTCAGCGGGACTTTTTTATGAGATGAATGTTGAAGTTGGGGTGTGGTTTTATATAATGATTATTGTTTTCATCTGATTGGAAATAAATGCATTGATATTTTAGTTCGTGTAACAGTTTAATGAAAAATTTGTATTTTACAAATCGCCAACTATAACAAAGTATATATAACAACACTATTTATTATTTTTAATGTAATATCAAACAAATGTCGTTGGACATTGCTGGTATGCGGATTGACGTGTCGCCATAATATTGTATTACAGTAGAAACTCGATTAATCGGACTAACTCTTGTTGTAGGGCATCCGGATAATCAAAACTACATATATATTATGAATATTAACGGATTTTGAGCATACATATGTGAGTACATAACATTATACGTTTATTGAAAACAACTAGTTGATATTAACGAAAATCAATGTTTAAATTCAATTGGCCTGTGGTCCGGATAATCGAGTTTCCGCTGTATACGCTTTTTATTAGTCGAATTTAGGAAGTAAATAAATTCTAAAACATATAAATAGGTAATTTGTACATTTTAAGTGTCATAGGTCTTTTTATTGTCACAGGTTGTTTGGGATGTTATTTTTTTTCTTTATATTAATTTTTGTTTTTTTTTTTGCTTTGTTCGTTTCCATACATTAAGAGATTTATTTGTAAATGAGAAATTTGATGGTTTTTAGTTTCATACTCTAATTATATTGATTGGATATTTTATCAGATTATATCGATTTTTGTTCTCAATCTTTTACTACGAATGATTCGAAATTAATCTTGCGAGAAAATTTAAATGCATTTTATTTTATTCTTTTATCATCTTCTTAAAAAATATATATTGTTTATTTTTGTTTCTATTTCTTCGAAGTTTTATTCATATAAGGTTATAAAATAGAAAATTCTGTAAAAAAATACCGTAATGTAAATAAATTAGTTTTAATATTTTTTATTCGTATGTTATAAATGTAAGGTGGGTGATTTGTATTATTTGTACATTTATTATATTTAGATTTTGTAATATGTTGACGGTTCTCCTTCAAGTACCTAACTTCTTGGTGATGTATTTTAGCCAAATTTAAATATTTTTTTCATATTAATTCCTTGTTTATAATTGTTAGTATTTAATTGTTTTGATGGACTTGAGTCATTGTGGTCAGACACGTGTCATGTCATGTGGCTCCTCCTTCCCCAGATTGAACAGTTCCACTCTTCAGGCCGATGTTGCTGGGCTTATACTCACTCACACACATACATATATGTATATATAGATATACATATATATTGTCTGAACGTCAACATATTATTAGATCGTTATTTTCTCTCATCTCTTGTATATAACTGCCAACTGTAACTTTATTAAATATACATTTTCATTGTAACATTTGTAGATGTGTGTATATAAAATTGTATATTACATTAGATTTATTACAGTCTTATTACGAGAGAAAGTGTTGTTGTAGTTTTTGTAAACAGATAAAAAAATAGTTTAAACTTAAAATATTATACAATAAGCTAAGATTCAGATTGAAAAAAAAAATAAAAAAGTTCTTCCTTAATTTCTTTTAAATATAAAATAAAATTGCGTTTCTTTTTTTATTTTTTCATGGCTTTAACCCCCTTTATATACTAGTTTTCTAATATTATAAAAAATTATACTTTATACTCTTGGACAATGGCCTCTTTCGAGAATCCCAACAATAATCGGTCCTAATTTAAATAATTCATATGAAAAATGATTATGGTAATGTGTTAATGTGCTTAAATCAAAGTCCATCTGTATGGTTCAAATTGTAGCCATATTTGGATAACTCAAACTTGTTATATATGTTTGAACTAGAAATATATTAATTCCTATTTTCTGTTTAATATTAATAAATTTAAAATAGTAAACTTTAAACTTTAAGTTTTACTAACATATTGGGCTCAAAAACTGCTAATACATATATAACATAAGGTACTGAAATAAAAAGTCAAAACAGTAAAAAGACACATTTTTTCATACATAAATGCATTACATAGCTCAATTTTATAAATTCTAAAAAATAATCGCAAAATAACTATATTGTAGGCATGATTTTGATTAATAAGCAACATTAACAAGCTTTGGGGAACACCCATCCCATGGGCAGTGGCTTTGCTTCACGGCTGGTGTCTATGAACCTGTCCCACTCGGACCTGAACATGGAAAACAAAAACTATGTCATATATAAGCTTAGAAAGTAATATATTGTTGTTAACATAGTATATAGTAAATATATATGAAATTGTATTATGATTTCCTATTCTATAATATAGATCTCCTTTGTGTGTCTTGCCTTCATTCAATGTGACATCGTCTAAGTGATGTGCTTGGTACTCCATAATAAAAAAAAAAAACACAAAAGAAATCATTTAGTACCAGTTATTAATATAAGAAGTTCAAGCTTATTGTGTACCATAGTTACGTACATAAATAAACATACATACTACTGCTAGAAAGGAGCTCATCGGTTGCTCTAGTTATATTGCTTGAAGTTAAAATGACATCAATTTAACATGTATTCATCATTTAAATATTTCTATTACTGTATATATAGGATTTACTTACAATCATTGTCTTAATTTCTAAAATAGTAAATTTACAGTATTTTACAGATTTTAATTATAATTATAAACTGATTAACTTACATATTGGAGACAATAACTTATTTATTTCAATAAATTAAACTCACCTGACATTAATAAATGCCTCCACATCCCCCTTAAAGTCCACCTGTGGGCCACTTCTTGTTCCAAACAACACTTTATTCCACTTGGTCAGATTGTCGACAGTCTGTCTTTCTATTTCAGTACTATTGTCTTTCACTTTGCCCTCATCTAATTTTTTGCGTAGCTCTTCTTCCTCTATTTCATAGGATGCTAGTTTACAAGTCCATAGTGATTTTAGTCTTTCTGTAACAATGTTAAAATGCTTGTAATAACTTATTTTTTTTTTCAAATATTTTTTTTTTCAAATTCATTGGTCAGTTCATTGGTCAGCAAGGAAGTCCAAAATATCTATTTTTCAAATAAATTGAATAGATATATCAAAGCTGGGACCATATTGCAGTAGGACAGAATAGCATCTCATGAATTACTTTTATTTCTCTTCAAGTAAGTCATAAACACTAATATTAATAAAATGATTTATAAAAACAAAATTAAAGATACATGTCATCAAATAATTTAAAAAAAAGGATAGAAAAAGATGAAATACTACTATGGGATAAAATCAATTAAATTAAATGAATCTATTACTAGACATAAAGAACTTGTTCCAAGAAGCAAGCAAAATCAAATTAATTTTTACAGCAACTTACTAAGATTATCAGCAAAAGTAACTGTATCATGTTCCAGAACCTGTTGCCCCTTCCCCTTGGCAGTGTTCTGCCGAGCCAGCCTCAGCTTGAGCAGCGCATCTAACTTTTCCATGGTTTTCTTCGCATCATGCTTTTTACGGAGCACCTCTCTTAATACTACATCTGCTTCACGCTTGGCTTCTTCTTCCTGAAAATAAATATTTTACATTAAAATTAATTAAATTGTTCAAAATATATATATTTTTTTATTATTTAAGCAATTCTGTGAATATATAGATATTTTCTAATAAGACCAGAGAAACCAACTTTCAATTTTACAGTAAACATATTTAAAATAAACATACATTTCCCTTAAATATTAGATGCTAACTCTCAACATGTGTCGAACATTACCATACCAGTGGTTACAATATGTTTACTATATAACACATATAATATTAAAAAAATACTAACCCTTTTAACTCTCTCTAAATCTTGCTTAATTTTCTGCAAATTCTCATCAATTTTCCGAGACTTCTCCTCTCTTTCTTTAATCATCCTCATTTTCTCTTCCTTATACTCCAAACGACGTCTTTTTTGTCGTCGTCGTTTAGCCGCGCGTCTGGCTAATACTTTTCTATTTATTTCTATGAAAGTGCCAGTTACTCTTTGTATTGTTGAGTCTATGACAAACTTATTGATTTTAATACTTTCAAGTGCCGATTTCCATTCTTCATCACTAATCAAGTTGTTACCGGCCAGTAACTTCTCTTGAGCCTTTATATCTCTAATAGCAGAAACCAAACTGGACAGACAAAACTTAGTCTGACATATGCTTTCGCAATTTATTTTCAACTTTTTCTTCTTAGATATTTCTATTCTGGACTCAAATGATTTTACAAATTCTTGATCTGACGTTTCTTGGGTAGCAGGAGGTGGAGGGGGAGGCAAAGGAAACATATTTTGGAATGTAAAAATGTTAGAAAATAATTGCGACATGATTATTTAGTATAAAATATTATAAAGTATGATTAAGAGGATTCAGGTAACTGGACTTCAGCCTCTTTTAATACTTGTTCTGCTGCTATGTAGTCCTCGTTTTCTTTCAGATCTTGTTCAGATTCTAGAATGCCTTTTAAATCTGCAAATGCTTTAGCCAGGCTGGAAGAAAAAAACACTGCAAGATAACAAAGAATATATATACCTACTTCTATTTCATACAATTTGATATATACGTTACTGAGTTACAGTAATCGTTTTAGCATACAATAAGTAGAACCAATGTGAAATAAAAAAATCATCAATCTGAACAATTAACCTACCTCATGGTTTTAAATACCTCAATAATATCAATAATATATTTCGAAAACTAATCCAAACGATTTATTTTGTTACTAAATAATGTAAATCATTAAACAATGACTCACTCACCGCCGTTGACAGTCAGGGACCATCATCAGCGACTCCTGTAGAACTTCCTCTTGCTTCCTTATATTATGTTCGTCTTGCCCTTCGTCTTTTATTTTTTGTATTCTATTCTTTTGTTGCTCAGCTTCCTTTTCGTAAACTACTTTCTCTTTGGCAATCCTTTTTACGACGCCGGTTTTAATTTTTATTTGCCGGATGCGCGGATCTGCCATTGTAAGATGCGCGGTTTCACGAAATGAAACAAAACACAAAGACATGTGTGGAATGACGACTTTGATTTTTTGTCTATGGTTTTTATTACTGTAAAGCCGCTACACACAAAATATTTCTCGTAATTATTACTTAAAATATAACTGTTAAATGGTACAACGCGAGACTAATGTTGTAGTTCTGAATTTTTAGAATTATGCATACTATAAGAATTCAGAGACTGAATTTATAACATAAAAACTATAAATAAAATACTTATATTGAATTTTTGACAAAGCTCATCTGTCAATCATAAAGTTTTTGTCTATGATTTTGATTTTAATATTAGTAGTTAGTAGTTATAATAAAGAATGTTGACTATTTAGTAATCATGAAATATTAAAATAAACTTGCTGAATTACGACCGACATACTTAATATATGTATATGAGCATAACATAATTATAAAAAAAATATTCAAAATAAAATTTCAGAATATAGTACAGTAGAAATTCAATTAACCGGACTAATTGTCGTTGTAAGGCATTCTGATAATTGAAAATCCGGATAATTGAAACTACATAAATATGAATAAAATCGTAACATAATATTATATGTTTATTAAAAACAAGTAGTACATATTAACGAAAATCATTGTTTATTTAGAAATTTGGTTGAAAATGGCGTTAACACACAAGTTCCGACACGTCCATGCTTGCACAGATACGACTTGTAGGTACATTTAATTCAATTGGCCTGTAGTCCGGATAATCGCGAATCCGTATAACTGAGGGCCGGATAATCGAGTATCCACTGTATATGATATTTTATAAAGTCACTTATATAGCACAAAGATTTGATTTGGATTTGGAGAATATATAATTAGTATTTTGTTTTCATAGCTATAAGCTATGATTATAGCTTAGCTTAACCGCTGTTGTCTTTTGATTGATCTATGTATAAGAATATGTAAAATTGTTACAATAACTTCTTAATAACAAAATAGTATAAAAGAGTTCATAATAGAGTTTCGGTAATATTGTGGACACCCGATAATCCGGCACCCTCTATAATCCGACATGTCTTTGATTTGATAAATATTTCGAAGCTTCATAATTTGATACATTCATTAACGACTTTGATTTATAAGTTTTGATTATGTATTTTGGTCCATATTTATGTACTTTTATGACTAATTTTATAATAAAACGTAGCCACAACAATCGAGAAGACATACATATAAGATTTTAAGTGCATAAAACTTGTCATTAAATTTTTTTTTCGGATTACAAGGTAATATTTTGTAAAAAGTTCGGTACTATAGGGACTCTCAGGTATGAGGTCCACTCTATGTGTAAGTAGCTTTAAGGAAACAAAATATTATATAAAATGATATACGTAAACAAAATACTTCATATGAAGGACTGTATCTTATCACTACTCATATGAGGATATTCGGTAAACTGTAGAAGATTTGCAAAACCTATGGTAAGACCTTTTCAACATTAATAGAGTATGATTCTAAATACTTACTTATTTTTATGATATAAATTTAGTATAATCATGAATAACTGAATTAAAACAAAACTAGAAGCCTTTGTTCTCCGATTGCAGCCATTTTAAAATTAAAAAAATATATACTTATTAATGTCATTCGATCTATTGTTCTGAAACTGTCCAGACTAGAAAATAAAAAAATTGATTTAATATTTTTATATATTATAGCTTAATATAAAAAATTATAAAAAGCTTATAGCTTATCTCAATAACAGGTTAATCAATCAAATACAATTTTCATAATTATATTTCTTTAACATTTAACATTAAAGTTTTATTTTATTTCAATTGGATAATAAATAAAAAACAATATAAACTAACCTCGCTAGGAATAAAGCGTAAAGTTTAAGTTTTAAGTTTAGTTTAATATTTAAACATGAATGTAAGTTAATTTAAGTTTAGTTTAGTATTTAAACATGAATGTAAGTTAAAGAATTTTGTAGGATGAAATTGCTTGACTACTTGACATATTGAATTGGTTGAAATTGCAAATTTACTTTCTTGTAGTCAAAGTGACGGGTTCATGATAAAATAAACCATTTCTGTACAATACATGACATGTAATGCTTAAAAATATAAAAATACTTTTAGGTATTTTCCATTTATGGAACACGCTGTATATATGATTCACTAAGAATTGTTAGATAATTGTATCTGACACGTTATCCGCGGTCGAGAAGACGATAAAATGATAGATATGGAGAATAATAAAATGATATATTGAATCCATACAGTTCACGACCACCAACATGAAGGGCTTGATGCTGTTGGCAGGTGAGATATTAATATTACATATATGTGTTTTACATATATATATATTAGTGACGTAACGTATATATATATATGCTAGTGATGTAACAAATAATCTCATTTGCATTCGCGGATATTCGCATATTTTTATATATTCGCATTCACATAAGTTTCTCCGAATGTTTTGCGTATAATGAATATCAGAAAAATTAATTTGAAGATGATGATGATGAAAAATAAAATTTGAAAAATCATTTCACTTTTTTTTTAGCTTCACGCTTCATCCCGCACAGGGCAGGGTAGGCAGAGGGAACTGCAGGGACCATAAGAAAACCTAATGTTAAGACACTCCGTAACTTAGTCCCTGCTTACTCCGTCCCCACTTTCCGCCGTTTTCGAGGCATTGCATGTTAAGTGGCGGAACTCAACGCCGCGCTTTTGCCTTAGATGACAGAGCGAAGAAAATGGAAATAGAAAAATCCATCTTCTCCGACTGGGGATCGAACCCAGACTCTGGTAACTTAACCTTTTGAAACAAAAAATTTTAACGTAGTCTAAACGAACAGAAACAAATTCTCCCCCTCTTTTATAAAACTTTTATCACTTATTACTTAATTATTGCGAATTTATTTACTTAAATGACCTTATGTTCCTTGAACGATATGCTTAATGGTTACGGGTTCCAAGCAAATAATGCATAGCATAAAGTTATAGTTATTCCACTATAAATTATTTTTATTGTTTTAATGACTTAAGAATTGTTTATATATTTAATTTGTTCCCAAAACTACATGCACTTATATTCTACCCCTATCTTTGCAGCCACCTATATTTGCTATATTTTTTGTTTTACTCATCAAAAAAATAATTGAGGACCGTCGTGGCGCAGAGGCGCAACGTCTGCCTGTAACGCGACGGTTACTGGGTTCGATCCCCAGTCGGAGAAGATGGATTTTTCTATTTCCATTTCTTCGCTCAGGCATCTAAGGCAAAGCGCGGCGTTGAGTTCCGCCACTCAACACGCAATGCCTCGATAACGGCGGAAAGTGGGGACGGAGTAAGCAGGGACTAAGTAACGGAGTGTCTTAACACTAGGTTCTTATATAGTCCCTGCACTTCCCTCTGCCTACCCTGCCATGTGCGGGATAAAGCGTGAAGCTATAAAAAAAAATATATATATATATATATATATATATATATATATATATATATATATATATATATATATATATATATATATATATATATATATATATATGTATATATGTATATATGTATATATATATATATATATATATATATATATATATATATATATATATATATATATATATATATATATATATATATATATATATATATATATATATATATATATATATATATATATATGTATATATGTATATATGTATAAAGTTATAACTCTATTTCTCTTGGGGAAAATAAACATGTGTTGCTTCTGAAATCAAAGATTTTATTTTATTACTTTTACAATAAAACGGTGCTGAAACATCGTAATTAAACATAAATTAATAGTAAAACCTCACCTGAAATCAAAGAAACGACATTTAAAGTTTATTTTCCATTATTTTAAATTCTTTTGAGTTAAAATACTTCACAATATAAAATTCGCCATTTTATGCATTTCGCACTGACAATGACGTTTCAAACAAATTTTAAAGAAAGAAGGCTGCTTTCTTTACATCTCCCCCCCCCGTGGGAGAAAATTTATTCGTGAATTTTCTCTTCAAGTCCCTTCTTCTATCCCATCTTCTAAGTTTTGTACTGGGATTAGTTTTGAAATATGGAACAGGTTAGACTCTGTTTTCCTGTGTCCTACATCTATCTCGTATATTGTATTTGATTTCTTCTCTCGAATCTTATATGGTCCAATTCTTAGTTCGTCTAATCTTTTTCTATTTAGTTTGTTCCCATTTTCTACATATACTAAATCTCCAACTTTAAATTCTTTATTCTTTCTGTTTTTATCATAGCGTATTTTGTTGTATTTGTGTGATTTCAAACTATTATTCAGGGCAATTTCTTTAGCTTCCATCCAGTCATTATGTGTACATTCTTGTCGTAGTTCTTTAGGCAAAACAGTAACATTTGTACCATATAATAAGTAACATGGTGCATATCCTGTTATAGAATGAATAGTCCGGTTATATTTTTCTACACATTCATGTGCTATTGTAGTCCACGCCTTTTTCTTACCATCTCCATTAATTTTGCATCTTATCTTGTTTACTAAGGTCTGATTTAATCTTTCATTTAGGCCATTCGAAAATGGAGCGTTCACAGCGGTAAATATCATTGTTATTTTCTTGTCATTTAAGAATTTCTTGAATTCTTTAGAGTTTATTCCTGGATACTGGTCAGTAAGGAGTAATCCAATTTCTTCTGTTTCAGTGACTTTATTTATTAGTTTTATGAAATCGTGTGCACTCTGGGTTTTTGATGTTATTATAAATGCGTATCTAGTGAAGTGATCTACTAAAAGATGAAGGTATTTTTTCGTTGACCTTGATCCGCCAAGACCTCCAATTGTGTCTATTGAAACTATTTCAAAAGGTCTTGTCGCTGGGCCTAAATGGGACATCAAACCATATTTGTCCTGTCCTCTAGTTTTATTTTTTATGCAAATATCACAGCTTCTACATATCTCTTTTATGTTCTTTGTTAAATTTTTTGTTACGTATAATGAACTAATAGTCCTTAGCATTTGTCCAATTCCAATATGACATAGTTCTTCATGTATTTGTTTTATAAGTCTTTTACTGAATTCTTCTGTTATTATTATTTTCTCCTTGTTTCTTATTTTTTTGTAGTATATGTTATCTTTTTAATTATTTTGTTTTTATTTCTTTGTATCTCTTCATTTATCTTTTGATCTGTTTTTATATCTTTTAGAGTAATCAAATTTACAATTTTTAACTGTTCTTCTTTATTATCTTCTGGTTCCAAAACAGGGTTTCGACTTAAACAATCCGCTTCCAGATTCTCTTTTCCTGGGGAATATTTGATTGTAAAGTCATATTGTGAAAGGTAGTATATTAAATCACCCAGTTCTTCATCTGTTCTGGCTTTTAAGTTCATATTCTCTAACGGTTTATGGTCAGAGTAAACTGTGAAAGGTTTACCTATTAACCAATACTGCCAATATCTCAATGCTTCTTTGATAGCCAAACATTCTAAAAATATAGCTTTTTTCTTTTTTTGTGCTTCATTAAGTTTTTTTGAAAAGTAGGCTACTGGTTTCTCTTCACCATTTGTTTGTATCTGTTTTAAAATTGCTCCAACACCCTCTATCGATGCATCAGTATAGATATTGATTGGTAAATCTTGATCAAATATTGCCAGAATTGGTTGTGAACACAAGAGTATTTTTATTTCTTCAAATGATTTTTGACATTCATCTGTCCAATTAAATTTTTGATTTTTTCTTAATAAGTTATGTAGTGGGTCTAGTATTATTGCGCTTCTTGGTATGTATTTGTGGTAAAAATTTACTTTTCCTAAAAATTGTCTCACATTTTTCTGATTTTTCGGTATTGGAAAGTTTTTTATTGAAATAAGGTTGTCCTTCAATGGTTTTATCGAGTTATTTTGGATGATGTGTCCTAGATATTTGACGGAATCTGATGCAAATATACATTTTGTAAACTTTAATCGAAATCCTTCTGTTTCAATGGCTTTCAACAATTGCTTCAAGTGACTCATGTGTTCTTCAAATGATTCTGAAAATATTAGTATATCATCTATATAATTCACGGCAAAATCAGTAAGTTTATATTTTCTCAGTATATTACTTAGTATTCGTTGAAATATTGCAGGAGCTGTCTTCAGTCCGAATGGTAGACAAGTCCATTGGAAGTGTCCTTCTTGTGTTACAAATCCAGTCTTCCTTCTGTCTTCTATTCTTAAGGGTATCGACCAAAAAGCAGAGTTTATGTCTAGACTTGTAAAATACTCGCAGTTCCTTGTTTTTATCATTAGGTCTTCAATCAATGGGAATGGTTGCGCTTCTGGTACTACTATTTTATTTAAATCTCTGAAGTCTGTACAAAGTCTTGATTTTTATTTTCTTCTTTCTTAAATGCCAGAGTTACTGGTGCTGCAAATGGACTGTACGATTCTTCTATAAGATTATTATCTAATAACTTTGCTATCTGTTCCGCTATCTCTTTTTTGTCTTCTAAAGTACACCTATAAGGCCTTTTGCTGCAGTATTTGTCCACAACTAGATCAATTCTTGCTTCATATCCTCTAACTGTTCCTACATCATATTTGTCTTTGGCAAATACTGATTTATGTTCCTGTATCAAATTATAAATTTCTTCTCTTTTATTTTCATCTAAATGATTGACTTTTATTTCAAAATCCTCTTCCTTTATATGCTCATTAAAATTTATTTGGTATTCTTCTTTGTCTTTATTTTGTTTTCATTGTCTTTTTTTATTTTCTCTTTATGAAAGTCTTGTTTTTGAGTTACTTCCAACTTCTCATTTTGTACTAACTTGTATTTCTGTATCATGTCTAATCCAATTAGAAAATCATGTTTGAAATTTGGCTCATCAATGATAAAAAAATCCACTTTTTCTTCTATCTCAAAAAATTTTATTTTTAATTTTGTCAAACCACTTGTCTTATTAACACCATTAATTGTTTGTAAATCTGTCTCATTTAAACCATTTTTGTTTGTTTTTAATTTTAATAATTTGATATTAATCAGAAAAACATTTGAACCTGAATCGTATACTGCATTTTTATCAAATGTCTCATTTATTAGGAATTTGACTATAATTAATGGTGTTACAATCAGTTTTTTTGTTCTGTCTCGTTCAATTCTACTTCAATAACTGAGTTATTAAAATGCCTTATATTTTTTCTATCGAACTTCTCATTATCTTTTACCTTGAACCAGCATAACGTCTCAGGGTGGTAGCGAGTACCTTTGTTCAACTTTTCATATGTTTTACATGGAGTACGTTCTTCGTTCCTGTTATTTGTCTTTTGGTTTTCATACTTTCTGTAAAACACATTCTTATTTTTGTTTACTTAATGTTCATATTTCCTCACTTCAATAAATAAACCAACGGTATCTGTTATTGCTTCTCCATTTATCTTCTCTAGTACAAACCCTGGCAAACCAACTGCAATCAGATCCACCAGTGTACCTGTATCTATTGATCTTCTCATGTCCAGTAAAAGTTTTTCTTTTTTAATAGCATAGTCCACCAATGAACCATCCCTATATTTGAAATACAGCGCAGAAGTAACTTGGTTCCAGCCTTGATTTGCAAATGTTTCACAGAATCTATTTTTCCATATTGTCCATTCCGATTCTAGTGTTAATTTTATAATCATGGAATTGTACCAATCAACACAACTTTTATCCATAAATAGTCTGAGTATGTCTATTTTTTCCTCATCCTCGATTATGTTGAAGCGTAAACACTCCTGCTCAAAAATATCCATCCATTGGTTTGGGTTTGGATATTTGCTAGTGAATTTTTCAATTACAAACTTCTCTGCGATCAACTTTAGACTTCGTGTTTTTTTGTCTTCTCTATTTTCAATTACTTTTTCGAGTAATGATTCCAGTGATTTTGTATCCTTCTCTACACTTCCAGAGGCTTGTTCAATCTCTTCAAGGTATTGGTCTGAAAACTGTAAATTTCCATCTTCATCAATATAAACTTGTTTTAACTCCTCGGTCATTGTTATCCACACTTTCCGTGATTGATGTCTTTTTTTAATGCTATTTTTGACTTTATTGTATGCAGTTGTCTTTATCAGTTCTTTATGTAGACCGGTAGGCTGTAATTCCTCTGGTATAGCAAATATCTTTTCATCTTTTGTGGTTATTGAGGTTACACAATAGACATTAGATTTTCCGTCATTCGCCTTCAATATTTTAAATACAAATCGTAGCTGATCCATAGTTCTCTCCAATATAATCAATATTTCAATAAACAAAATGTCGTTTTATAAAGTTATAACTCTATTTCTCTTGGGGAAAATAAACATGTGTTGCTTCTGAAATCAAAGATTTTATTTTATTACTTTTACAATAAAACGGTGCTGAAACATCGTAATTAAACATAAATTAATAGTAAAACCTCACCTGAAATCAAAGAAACGACATTTAAAGTTTATTTTCCATTATTTTAAATTCTTTTGAGTTAAAATACTTCACAATATAAAATTCGCCATTTTATGCATTTCGCACTGACAATGACGTTTCAAACAAATTTTAAAGAAAGAAGGCTGCTTTCTTTACATATGTATATATATATATATATATATATATATATATATATATATATATATATATATATATATATATATATATATATATATATATATATATATATATATATATATATATATATATATATATATATATATATATATATATATATATATATATATATATATATATATATATATTTTTGTTTTACTCATCAAAAAAATATTTGAGGACCGTCGTGGCGCAGAGGCGCAACGTCTGCCTGTAACGCGACGGTTACTGGGTTCGATCCCCAGTCGGAGAAGATGGATTTTTCTATTTCCATTTCCTTCGCTCTGGCATCTAAGGCAAAGCGCGGCGTTGAGTTCCGCCACTCAACACGCAATGCCTCGAAACCGGCGGAAAGTGGGGACGGAGTAAGCAGGGACTAAGTAACGGAGTGTTTTAACACTAGGTTCTTATATAGTCCCTGCACTTCCCTCCGCCTACCCTGCCATGTGCGGGATAAAGCGTGAAGCTAAAAAAATATATATATATATTTGTTTTATAGCGAGGTCATATAAGCTTTTTCTATGTGTAGATCAACTTATGGGAGAATAGGGGAACGTTTAGAAAATCTTTATCTCCGCCCTGTACATGTTGTTTTTAAAGGAAAAAACATTTATGAATTATATTAATTGTTTTTTGTTATTTATTGTACATATACATACAATCAAATGCACAACAGGCGGGCTGCTAAAGAGCATTTTCTACCGGCCAACCCGGGTATGTGAGAAATAAATGTGGAGGTGTAAAGAAACAAACAAAATAAAATTAAAAAAAGCAAAATATTTTTGAACATCTTATAGTGTTTTTTTAGGGTAGTTTATATAACATAATAAATTATATATTAGTACTTTTTTTATCTCGTAGGCCTCACGGCCGTGCTGGCCGCCGTGCCTAGAGCACCAACTGCTCGGGACTTCGAACTGGAGGAGAACTCTGAAGGCAGTTACAATATCATCGCCATTACAGGTAATCTCGCCCTTTTCCTCATATTACTAATCAAATTAAAATCACCTAGTGGTTATTTATACTACTAAAACATTTTTTTTTTTCATTTAAACACTGCTAATGTATTTTATTTATTAAAATTAATTATAATTTTAATTCATACACATATTATTAGAAACTGGTAAGTGGTTAAAGTTTGCTTTAAAAAAATATCGATATATCGATAGATATACTGTTTTTGTCTTAAAATGTTTAATTTGTTGAATTTTCTTTTTAATATCTAGTATTTTCGTATACCTGGAACCTTTAATCTTCACAAGGTTTGCTATAAAAAATCGTGGCTTCGTTTCTTCTGTCACGTATAGGTACATGACGCTTCTTTTTCATACGAGTTTCTTTTCTATACTATTGGATTGGTATTATTTTCATTTATACTTTATAGTCTTTGTCATTTGAAACTAAATTCTTTTAAAGATGATATTCTTAACTATATTTGATAGCTTCTCTACTAGCCAACTTAATTACATGAGCTTAATCAAATAATGTAAGCAAAGCAAGTCAAATAATGTAATAAGAAATGTTTAGATCAAGGTTACTTGAGGAATGAAAAATTGTTTTTTTTTGGTTGTGAGTTAAAAAAACCTATGTACCTAAACCTTAATACATATGAAAAATTATAAAAGTGAAATAATTGTGATATGGTTTCAGATGTTAAGTGTATTTCTTTAAATGCATAACTAAATATATAAATTATATTAAATTTGTTTTATTACTAGATTCCAACCGCATCCTTCTGGGACAGATCGGTCGCAAGGTGAATCTTGAAGATGAGGATGTAAAGATGGAATTAACCGAAGGTCGTGACGCCGCGAGCGGTGGGTACAGGGTCACCATCAAGTGGGAGGGGCCCAGTGACAAAGTGTTCGAAGACTGCTATGATTTTGGTATGAAGCTAATATATAAAAATAATTTAAAAAGATGGAAAATATATTATATAAAATGAGTACTTTGAGTTGTCACTCTTAAACTAAGACAAAATTACCATTAATTGTATTTGTGCACATCAATTAGCTTAATTTTATCCCGCTTGTAGCAGGATATGCAGAGAGAACCGTGGGATCACTCCGTTCTCCGTTTTGCGCATTTCGAAGCAATGCATGTTGATTGGCGGAACTCAACACCATGCTTTGCCTAGTTGCCAGAGCAAATTAAATAGAATTCCATTCTCCCCTAGTAGGAATCCACTAACCGTCACGCTTACAAGCAGACGTTACGACTCGGCCTGCGGCTGTTCTCTGTTTTAATATTTAAGAAACTGTAATTAAGCTTCTGGATAAAACTATCAACTAATAATGAAATCTTTTCTAAGGATCAAAGCAATGGTATGGAGGTCCAGAACAAAAAGAGCAGTATTGGCCAATTCAAAAATCAAAATTACAAAAATATTCCATCATATCCAAAGAAGACGATAACGCCGCTGTGTCAGAAAGATATTGGGTTAACTCCAACGGCTGGTACATTTACATCCAACCAGAGGCCCCGTTATTCGTGGACTATCATAATATTCTGGATAATCATATTTGCTTCATAGCTGAAGTAGCTGATCCCTACTCTTCACAACGTTCCCGTAACGTCTTAGAATATGACCTTTGGTTCTTCGACAACTGCCAAAATCGCACACCAGCACGCAATAGACACTTACCTTGGCAAACCTTCAGGAGTGCCCGATTATAGAATGATCAAATATCCGGTTTGGTCGACTTGGGCAAGGTATTCCAGGGAAATTGATCAACAGAATCTATGGGAGTTTGCAAACGAGATCAACGACAGTGGTTTTCCTAACGCCCAATTCGAAATTGACGATCTTTGGGAGATTTGCTACGGTTCCTTGACTGTCGATGAGAGGAAACTACCTGATCTTAAGCAATTAGTACAAGATATAAAGGGTCTTGGCTTCAGGGTATCCATTTGGGTGCATCCATTCGTTAATAAAGACTGTGAACCGTGGTATAGTGACGCTTTGGCTAAAGGGTAAGTTTTAGTAATAACGATTTAGTTACAATTAAAACATTTTTTTTAATTGCATCTTTTACATACTTCAAAAAAAACAAAATATTATTTCATAAGAATTCGGAATAACATACATACTAATAGAGATTGATGGGACTATTTTAGTATAGGAGCAAACATATATTAAACAGAATTTTAAATAAACTTAAACAATTTTTCTTGATTTATGACAACTTTTCTTAAAAACACCATTTTATCAACAGTTACTTCGTCCTAAACGAGAAGGGCAGCCCCGACACGTCGTGGTGGAACAACAACGGCTCCGTCCCTGCGTACATCGACTTCACTAACCCTGAAGCGGCTGACTGGTTCTCCTCTAGAGTCAAAGAGCTGATTGACACTTATGACATAGATAGTGTCAAGTTCGACGCTGGTGAATCCAGTTGGTCTCCTCAGGTAAGCGGATGCATGGGTTTATGTTTCAGAACTCAAAGATAAAAAGGGTACCTGTCAAAACCATTGTCGTTTACTTGTCTTCATATTTACCACCATTTTTTTTTCATTTTTTAAAAGTCTAAGAAAAAATCTAATGTCTATCGTATCGAGAGCTACTCCATTCACAAAATACGACGTATTTTATAGATTAAACGCACTTGCGTGCATTAAATTAAATAGCCTTCGACTCTCTAGCGACTCAATGTCTTAATTACGCTTTTAAAATTATGTTATTTAAAAATATATTAATAATGGATGGAATCTGGAAAATAAAATCAATTATAAAACACTGCCTTTCATATTCTTAGTCTACATACCAGATAGAAAAAGTGAACTATGAAAATAATTTATTTAACTGAGCGTGAATTGACCCTACAGCCGTCGTGTTTATAGTAAGACGTTGCACTACTGCACTTCGACGGACAGATATTAAGTTTACAATATGTCTATATATACTATTAATTATTGTAGATCCCTGTCCAAAACGGCGACATCGACTTGCACCCGGGACACATCGTGCAGTCGTACGTGAGGACGGTCGCCAAGTTCGGGCCTATGATTGAAGTTAGATCTGGAATGAGGTATTGTTCATTTATACATATACAAATATATGCAATATTTTTTATATAATCCAATCATTATAGTAAAATGACCTAAAATTCCAAGATACCCAGGTATATATTGACACATGACCCAAAAGCCATCCAAAAGGTTGTTTTAAAATCTACATATAGTAGGGTGTACGCAACTATCACATTTATCTATCTAAACTATCACCAACTCTCCGCAATCATAACCACGTTCTTCTGTTTGTAAACAGTTCTCCAGAAAGATCTTTTCTTCTTTCCAGAACCCAAGACCTTCCAGTATTCATCCGGATGGTAGACAAGGACACATACTGGGGCTTCAATAACGGACTTGCCACTTTAGTAACGACGTTATTGCAAATGAATTTGAACGGTTATACCCTGGTGTTACCGGACATGATTGGCGGTAACGGATACAATGACAAGCCGTCTAAAGAACTTTTCGTCAGATGGCTACAGGCGAATGTGTTCATGCCTACTTTACAATACTCATTCGTGCCTTGGGATCATGATGATGAGGTATGACTTATATATTTAACATATTTTAATATGCATATGGGACATTCCACGATAGTGGACAGGTAAAAAAGGTCACAGTCTCCGTAATGTTGAATTTTTTTAATATGTTACATCTATATAGGTTCTCAACACAATTGCAAGTCAATTTTGGTATTATGTATTATATCGCTTAGTTCGGGAATTACACGCGTTCAAAGTCGTGAAGGGCTGGCGAATATGTACGTAATTGTTCAAGTCCTATGATTCCTAATGTATGAATAAATTTATGGAATATATTCCTAATAAAAAGGAGGTTTTTGTTGAAATTGACTAATATAAATATTTCTTATTTTTTCTATAAAAAAAACTGAATTATAATTTTATTAATTATTACTCTTCATGTAATACTTCGAAAAATAGGAAAGCAGTGGAGTGTCTTAACATTAAGTGCCTTTTGCCTAAGCTTGTCATAATTATTATTAGATAAAGTGATAAAAACTTACCAAAGTGACCAAACTCTCCGTATAAACTCTCCACCTGCAGGCAGTAGAGATCTGCCGTCGCTACACACAACTGCACGCGGAGTTCGCGGACGACATCGTCGCGGCGATGGAGGCGTCAGTGCGGGACGGAACCCCCGTCAACCCGCCCGTGTGGTGGCTGGACCCGGAGGACGAGGTCGCCCTGGGAATTGGAGACGGTGAGAACAGTGTTTTTTACTTAGCTTAGGGATCTATAGATACTTAGCTTAAGGATCTATACCGTGTTAGGACTTTTTCAAAAATATTTTTCTTATGTTTTGTTATAAAAACTTAACAATTCATTAATGACTTTAGGCACCTACATACAGGCGTTAGTACAGGTCGATAATATCACATGTATTACTGTGATATCCGTTTTCAGTACATTTTGGATTATGGTGGTGATGTTAAGCACACTGCTATAATAATGCCTGCGATAATTCAATATGGTGAAATCAAAATCGATATTTCAATATGAGCTGTAGACTGTTTTGTATTAGGACGTAAGAAACATCGTACGGTAAAAATTAGAACGCAATACTGCATGTGAATATCGACCTATAATAACGCGCCAGTGTAGGGAAAAAGTTGTTTTTTTTTCTTTTTAACATAATACAAATGTTATTTTAGAATTCCTCCTCGGCGAGCGTATCCTCGCAGCGCCAGTTCTGGAGGAGGGCGCAGTGTCCCGCGACATTTACTTACCACGCGGAGAGTGGAGAGATGGACACTCCGGCGAAATCATCTCTGGACCAGTGTGGCTGAGAGACTATCCCGCACCGTTGGATGTCTTGCCTTATTTTATTCTTGAAAATTAAAAAAAAAACAATTGTATATTCTGCTATGTATACATTTTTAATTGTATAAATAAAAATACCAACCAATTAATTGATTAATTTATTATTGCAATAAATTAGTAATATTAATAATTACTTAAATATATTTTTAATGAAAATGGATGTAAATGTACTTTTATTTACAAACCTCATTAATCAATCTGCAGATATCAACGTCACATCTTAATTTTTATTTTAATAAATAATATGCTCGAAACGCCATAAATAAAGAGAAGAAGAAGAAGAAGATAAATAATATTAATAAACTTCAAACACTGTGTAAGTTACTTAATTGAAAAAATATCTAAATGTATGTAAAAATACAATTTCAGTTAAATAAGATTTTTTATACACCAAATTATTTTTCAATGTTCCTATATTTTTACGCGATAAGTGGGACCGAGCAATCACCGTAAATCGG
Source organism: Dione vanillae (assembly GCA_037178615.1). Lineage (NCBI taxonomy): Eukaryota > Metazoa > Arthropoda > Insecta > Lepidoptera > Nymphalidae > Dione > Dione vanillae. The sequence goes on along the minus strand of JAZFAU010000220.1, from coordinate 435,608 downwards.
AGTATCAATACATTACACAAACAAAGGCATGCAAATTGTTGTTTGAAGTAAAAAACTCCGTTTGACAATGTAAAGCTACTTTTCTATAACAATTTTATCTTAGCAACAAGTTTTTCCCTTTTTGTAAGTGTACTCATTCAAGTCAAGTTTCTAATAATTTATACATCTTCTAATTAAACTTATAAAATATAGGTTTACTTCAAATTAAACATGGTTTTAACAAGCATTTCTATTACCTCATCAATCGATCGGCTGATTGTCCTGATGATAAAATACAACAGTTTCTATACGTCATAACTTATATCTTATACTTATTTTTTCTATATGTTATAACTTATAACAGCTTCTAAATATACCTATTTTCGCAGTGACAAGTTATACAATCGCATACTTATTGACTTGATTGCATCGCATACTTATCATCCACATAAATCGGGATAACGTAAATCGAGATATTACTGTACTATATAATGTCTAATTTATGTCTGGCAAGTTTCATAAATATTTTTTGATTGGGGCAGATTCAACATAACTTTAATAACATGACTAAATTCCTACAAATTCGTCAAAAAAGGGATATTTTGAGTACGTTGTATTACAACTATAATTATTTCTAGTTATTCAATTTCAATTTGACTACTCCAAGCGGTTTTGGCAAGAAGAATATTAAAAGACGCACAGACTTACAGGCAGACTGACAGCAAAATTTTCTTATACTGTTTTTTTTTCTTTTCGCGTACAGAACCCTTAAAATAACACTAATTATAAAAAAAGTTCAAAAAATCAGTTAAAAGTCCCTAAAGTAATTATTTCCATTACCTTATCAGTGAAACTATAAAATAAAATTATAAATAACTTCAGAACAGAGCGAACGGAGCGCCAAACGCTGCGGTCCCTGTACACCTCTTTCGCCTCGTCCACTGTCATTAACCTCTTCATACATGCTCTCCGGGAAGTCCTTGTGCTTTTTACGTGACGTTTCATTGGTATCTTCGATACTGTGTTTTCGAAAGTCAAGCGAGGTCTCCCCTTACGTCTCCACTCACGTTTGCTTCATATATCATTTTTACCATTCTTTCATCACTCATTTTTTCGATGTGCCCAAACCATCTGAGCACGTTCTTTTACATTCTCACCAATACACCTATACCTACCCACCACTTCTTCGTTATGGATTCGGTCAGATCAGGAAATAAAATTTTATTAAAAAAAGACATGTAAGCACTATTATGTTAAATAAAATTTGTTTTAAGCGTTGTTAATTGACGAGTTTTTTTGTTGATACGCTGACAAATTAAGTACAATTGTATACAAAAATTTAACAGCTGTTTAAATTCGTAGGGTAGGTAGGTATTCATATAGCTGAACAAAGGTAAGGTAGGTAGAAAAAATATCATTTTTCGTTCGTTTTTTTTTTAGCTTCACGCTTTATCCCGCACATGGCAGGGTAGGCAGAGGGAACTGCAGGAACTATAAGAACCTAGTGTTAAGACACTCCGTTACTTAGTCCCTGCTTACTCCGTCCCCCACTTTCCGCCGTTTTCGAGGCATTGCGTGTTGAGTGGTGGAACTCAACGCCGCGCTTTGCCTTAGATGCCAGAGCGAAGAAAATGGAAATAGAAAAATCCATCTTCTCCGACTGGGGATCGAACCCAGTAACCGTCGCGTTACAGGCAGACGTTACGCCTCTGCGCCACGACGGTCCGTTTATTTCTTATTTCTATAAATTCTTGTGAAGCTGGCGGAAAGCGAGAAACGTAGTGTCTTCTCACTAAATACACTAATACTCAAGAAAAAAATAAGCTAAATTAAAATAAAGGCGAAACAAGCTTAGAACCTGCTACCGTCCTATCATTACGGGCCACTGGACATTACTAGATAGAGACGTATCACAATTTTACATAAACAGAAGGAAACAGATATATCTATAATAAATCTCAAGAGTTCGATATTAGATAAAGGGATTGAGTAATGTTTTGAGATAAATCTGTCATGACATATTAGTTGACGCTGAGTGATCTGTGATGGCGGTCTTAAGGACATTGTTAGGTACTTTTTTTTATTGTCACTAAATTTGACGTTCATTATTTATTGTAGTAATTAAAAATCTTCCGAAGTACATCTTAGTTTTGATAATTAATCTTAATATTTTAATGTATGCTTATTTTTAATTTGCAAACTTTTCTTTTTTATTTTTTTTTTTTATATATCTATGGTAAATAAAAGGATTGTTTAAAAAATAAGAATTTAATATGTTTACTAAATATGTGAAATGTGTTATATCATATAAATAATATAATAGATATTTATTTTTTATAATTCTTTGTACTCAATTTGTGTCTGTGACCAACAACTTGTATTGCATAAATCTTATATAATATATTATAAATAACATGACATGTTCTAGATTTTTGACGTCATAGAAACTATAAAACTATATAACTATAAACGATATATTGATATTTTTTTTATTTTTTTAGACAGATTTCTGTTTTGAAAATTACAACTTAATAATCTGTATTTATGTTTTATAGAATTTACTTTTTTTTTGGCAAAATGATATTGTGACTTAGGCTATTCAGTTAAGTTAACTATTAACATAAAACATAACTAATAAGGCAGTTTATTTTCTTTTTAGTTTATGTAACTATTGCCATTGGTTACTTATGTCATATAAATATTGAAATACAAAATTAAATTAACATAATGTATCAATAAATTATATTAAAATAAGGTTATTATATTTTATAGGTCTTCTAACACTGACCGCGCGAGCTTTTCCGGCGGCAGTGCCTATTCGTGCCAACAATGTCGACCTCACACTGGAACCGCAAATGACCGGCGGGTTTTTACTTGTCGTAACCGATGGTAAGTTTAAAATTTAACGTTCATTTAGATAATTAAATTAATTATTTATTTATTTTATTTAGACGAGTATCAGAATTACTAAATTAACGACACTCAAATTTGAATTGATTGAAGAAACTCAACACTACGCACTAATTAAAATTGAGGACCGACGTGGTGCAGAGAAAACGCGACGGTTTATGGGTTCGATTCCCACTCGGGATGGATTTTTAACAATCGCTGTGTTCGCTCTGGCAATTAGGAAAGCAGGGAACGGAGTGTCTTAACACTAGGTTCGTGCGGTTTCTGCGGTCACTTCTGCCTACCCTGCTATAAGCGGGATAAAGCGTGAAGATAAAGAAAATCACAACATACCCTCATTGTGTAATGATTAACTATCGTACATTCTAAATATAATCATTAAGGTAATTGTACCGTACATACAAATTTATTTGTAATTTTGTTAAACTCGATTTAAAATCAATAATTATAGAACGCAGATAATAAATAAATATATTTTTTTAACAGTGTTAAGTGACATAAATTTGATATATTTTAATTTATGAAAATAAACCAAAAGGAGGGTTTTGCCAATATTGTTTTGTATTGCGTACTTGCGAAAGATCTTGTAAAATAAATCTATATCCAGCTTATTATCACTGATAGTGTCACTTTCGGTGTCACTATGACTGATATCACTATTTACAAGATACCACCGCCATATGTCTAGGCCAAGTTTAGTTGAACAGACTAAAAATTAAATTTTATACCTTATTATACTTTCCGATTTGGAGTGTTTGCACATTTAAAGATTACATTTGCAAATAAATTAAAAAATATATGTACAAAAAATATAATAATTTACTAGACTATTATAAGTGCTAGCGGAATTCCTAAAGTTGCAGGTTCAATCCTGATAAGGTTTAAGTTTATTATTTTCTTTTAACTTAACGCATTATCCTTCTATTAGAGGGTTGGTAGAAATATATAGGCATATGCTTATATTTACATAGAAGTATTAGTAGCGGAACTCAACGCCGCGCTCTACCCCCCGAGTGTGATCCAAACCTTAACCATCGTGTACTGCAAAATATCCTTCCACTGTATCAATTGGAATATATTATTAATATTATCGTTTCTTATACATATTGCACAACAAATATCTGATCTAATTTTTTTTCAACTTATGATTTTGTTCCGAGGAAAATTTTAAACTTGTAATATTTTATGAGTATGCTTTAATTAATAATTTAATGTTAATTTTATAATTTTCTAGAAGACGAACGTAATGTGCTCGGTCATATAGGCCGTACAGTGTACTCAGTTTACTCCTCCGAAGAAATAGAAGGTGGGGTTCTCATACAAGTGGGTCGAATCAATCTGACAGTTCACACTTTGTACGACGACGCCAAAAGCGCTAGGGGTATTAAAATTAAATGGGATACCGAAGATCCAGTGCGTTTTGAAGATTGTTTCGATTTTGGTAAGAAAATGATATTTTTTATATATATATAATACTCTTCTTGATTTCTTAAAAAAATATTTTTTAACATTTCCCTTGTACTTTAAGGTTCAAAACACTGGTACGGGGGTCCCATGCAAATAGACCAAGTCTACCCTATAGAGAATGCTCAACAAAACTATAGCGCGTCCGTTTCTAAGGAACAGGACAATGGGGCTATCTCTGAACGTTACTGGCTTAATTCAGCTGGCGAATACATCTATGTCCATCCCCAAGTACCTTTGTTCGTCGATTATCATTCAATCCAAGAAAATCATATTTGTTTCGGTGCTCAAATAGCAGCTCCTTATTCCTCTAAGAGGAATCACACAGAGCTTTCTTACGATATTTGGTTTTTGCCTGACGTGAAGAAAGCTCATCAGCACGCAATTGACAATTATTTGGGGAAACCCTCAGGAGTACCAGATTTCAGGATGGTGGAACACCCCATCTGGTCGACTTGGGCACAATATTCACAGAATATTACTGGGGAAAAAGTCATGGAATTTGCACAGGAAATAAGAGAACACGGTTTTAATGATTCCCAGCTAGAAATCGATGATCTGTGGGAGACTTGTTACGGATCTCTGGAAGTCGATACTGTTAAGTTCCCGAATATGACGCATTTGGTTGAGGAATTGAAGAAATTAGGGTTCCGTGTCACGATTTGGGTTCACCCCTTCATTAATAGCAACTGTGAACCGTGGTACTCTGAAGCCTTAGATAACGGGTAGGTTTTGGCTGATCTTCGTATTTTCAATGCACAAATTATGTAAATAACAAAAATTAACTTATTTATTATTATTATAACCATTTTTTTTCCTACTAATATAAAAATACTTGCAGCTATCTAGTCCTGAACGAAGCTGGAAGTCCAGAAGCTAACTGGTGGAACCCCAACGGGTCTGTGCCAGGGTTGATAGACTTCACAAACCCAAACGCGGCGGAATGGTGGTACGACAGAGTTAGGGACTTTCATCGATAGACACAATATCGATAGTGTTAAATTTGATGCTGGAGAGAGCAGTTTTTCACCTCAGGTTAGTTTGTGATTTTTTTTAATTTAATTATATAAATTAAGTGATTTTGATTTCAAAATTATCATAAAAATAGCAAAATTAAGAATAATATCAAGTATTTATTTATTTCCATACTAGATTCCAGTGCAAAATGGAGACATAGACTTGCACCCCCACAATATAGTAGAGGCGTATGTTAGAACTTGCGCCAGGTTCGGAGATATGGTGGAAGTGAGGGCTGGATTCAGGTTAATTTTTTTTTTACTTTAAAACATATTTTTTTACTTTATTTTATTTTTTAATATGAAAATAATTTTAGTATATATGAGATATTAGGTTTGATAGATAGATAAATTCTTTATTTCATCCATAAGATGAATAATTTACAAAGAAAAGGAAAACAGAACATGTTTACAAAAAGTAGTGTGCAAAGGCGATCTTATCAATAAAAGCGATCTCTTACAGGTAACCTAGATTATAATATTTATAAAAAGTATATATAACAAGAAGAGAAATTTTAATGTGATACAAAAATAGACTGAATATAATTTAAAAAAGGTTTATTTAAATTTTTCCGATACAGTCACAGTGTGTCGGCCATTTCTCAAGAGTTAAGTGTTGTGAATTAAACTTATCCCTATATCAATATGGATGGAGGTATAATTATAAAATGATTTTGATTAAAAATGTACATTCATTTATCATAAATATAGTACTTTTATGTTAATGTGCGTATTTTAGTTTTATATATATCTCACATATATTAGGCTAGGCTAAAAATTTAGTGTTAAGACACTCCGTGCAGTCTATCCAGTCTATTTACTATAGACAACGCAGTCTATTTGAAGACTATCAATCACTAATAAGAATTGTTAAATTGTTAATTTTTAGTAAATTAAAATATAGAAAATCCCGCCGAGTTTCTTGCGCCGGTTCTTCTCAAGTCTGAGGCATTAACTTTAGCGAAGTGGTACATTAAACAAATTATTTGACGTTCAAAAAATGAGGCTTGTACCTTTTTAATTTGAGCGATATTATTTGACTTTGAATAAAATGACAAATCGTTCTCTTTTCTTAGAAATCAAACTCACAACCAACGCCCTTTTATCCTCAAGCTACCCTATTTATATTAAACATGTCTAAATAATTCCAGAACCCAAGATCTGCCAATTTTCGTGCGAATGGTAGACAGAGATTCAATATGGGGCATAAACAATGGTTTACCAACGATTATAACTACGTCACTGCAAATGAGCCTCAACGGCTACCCCCTGGTGCTCCCCGACATGATAGGTGGTAACGGGTTCAATTTGAACCATCCTCAAGCGGATTTACCTTCTAAGGAGCTGTTTATACGATGGGTGCAGGCTAATGCGTTTTTGCCGGCGATGCAATTCTCGTTTGCGCCTTGGAATTTTGATAATGAGGTAAGATTTTTTAAATATTTCGTTTTTTTAGTCTTTTATTTATCCAGCCTGCAGATTAAAAATATTATAAAGACTTATGTAAAGATTTTAAGCTTTCAAATATGAAGTGGCGGAAACGGAGGGGAATATTCGATGAAAATTAAATGCCATAGAGGATTTGACACAACGATATTTTATTTATAGTTCAACTGATCTATAATTGAATTGCAATAGCTTTATTTAAAACAAATTTAAAGAAAAATCGTAGATGGGTAAAGGTTAACGGTTATTGAATATAGCAAAAACAAAAAAGATTACAACAAAAATTTATTTTGAGATACAGGGGATGAGTTCATTTCCGTCTAGCGTATTGTAGGACAATTACCTTGAAAGAACATTATCTATATAAGTACGTCAAATTACAAATAACCCTATATATATGTATATCTCCTCCCAATATCAGACAGTAGAAATAACGAAGCAGTACGTAGAGCTGCACGCGTCGTACGCGCACCTCATACACGAGGCTATGCAAGCGTCTGTCGAGGACGGGTCTCCCGTCGTGGCGCCGCTCTGGTGGGTGGACCCCACGGATGAGGACGCCTTGGGGATCTGGGATGGTGAGTTACTTGGTCCAAGGACTGTTTTATCTAAATACTTACAATGGTTCAGCAACTTTTCAATATCTTCATTTTAAAGAAGGTATCGTTGTTATTTAAAAGAATATACTTTATTCTTTTGTTTAGTTATTTAGCCTTTCTCTAAATGGGAGTAAGCGAGTATGCGTGGTCTGGTAAATAACGAATTTTGAAACAATTCTGCTTATCGTACGGAAGAATAAATTGTTTAATGGTTTATCAGCTGAAAGAACGTACATATCTGTGATACAGATATGTATAGTTATACAGTCTTCATTTTCTACCATTTCTAATAAATAAAAGTTAAAATCTCAGTGTGTTATAATAATATACAATCAATCATAAGTAACTAAAACATTTAAGTACTAGTAGTTTAGGCATGTTATTAATTACAGATTCAGAGTGGGTAATGATCTGGTCATTTTAATGGGCATAGTCCCCAATTCCTGCAAAATAAGTTTACATAAAAATATACCTATTATTTATCTAAATTTATTTTGTCAGCCTTTTGTTATTAATAATAGCTTTAGGATGGGCACCAGATCATTTTGAAATGGAAACATTGCTCGACTCCTATAACAGTCACTAAAACCGAAATCCGTAATTCCAGAGTTCATAGTAGGCGGAGTTGTGCTGGCGGCCCCAGTACTGCAAGAGGGCGCCGTCTCACGTGACGTATACCTGCCGGAGGGCACGTGGCGGGAGGGCGGGGATGGAGACGCCTACGACGGGCCCCGCTGGCTTCGTGACCACCCCGCGCCCCTCAACAGCCTACCCTACTTCGTCCGCACCTCCCCTATTGACGCCTCCGCCACATCTACGCTTATGAGGTCTTTTATGATACTCGTTTTAAGTATAGTTGTTATTTTCTTTTAAGTGAAGCTGTTCGCTGTTCAAGTATTACGTAAGCAGATTTATTACAATTTTACCCTCAAACCTCCTCGTCAGCAAAAACAAGCTAAATTCTTAGCCCGTTCTCCATGCTTTAAATAACATTTTTGAATTAATATATGGTTATTTTTCAATATTAGAATTATTATGTTATAATATTATTTGTAAATGTTGCTATTCTTATAAAAATGAATAACTACTGATGATGTAATCATCATTTAGATTCAAGCAAACCAAAGGAGCCACCCAGTAGTGCTCACGTAATACTTGCCCTTCATGTGTAGATTTGCTTTATTTTATTTTTTTCTTTTTATCTGTTTTTAACATTTTGACTATGGTAACACTTAGTATGGTAATCTTTTTAATAAGTAACGATTTTCAAATATCGAATTTCTATTTTCAAATGCGAAATTTCAATTTTCGAACGGTATTGTTTTTTTTATTTTCTTAAATAATATGATTGAAGTTAAGCTGTAAATTATATGTATCATACATTTAAGGTTGTAAATATTATTAAATAACTAATAAATAAAATGTTAACTATTTAAGTGAATATTTTATTTATACCCTTTTTTCATATCTAAAACAAAATAACAATATCTAAAACAACATAAAGTTTCACTCCCACGTTATATATGTTTCTTTTTTTTTTTCTTTTCTTTTAACTTCACGCTTTATCCCGCACATGGCAGCGTAGGCAGAGGGAACTGCAGGAACCATATACCTAGTGTTTAGACACTCCGTTGCTTAATCCCTGCTTTCTTCGTCCCCGCTTCCCCGAGTGGGAATCGAACCCTTGAACCATCGCGTTTAGAGCCAGATGCTTAAGCCTCTACATTTATATTCGTGTATTTCTTTTATAAATTAACCTTCTTTTGCTGACTATCGGTCATTGATTTGTTGGTGTTTTTCACTCAACACTTATTAAACATTATGAACGCGGAAATTAAATTAGAAATATAAAATAACGATCTTCATATATAACATATTTATTATTTAATTAACAATGACTTCTTTAACAAGTCCTTTGCCCAATATCTTGAAATCTTCCACAATGGCGTCGATATTCACTTTGTATTTAGTTTCTCCGTCAACAACGACTTGGTGTAGAGCATGGGCGTGTGCGACCTGGAAATATGTATAATAATTATATTTTTTTAGTTTCACGCTTTATTCCGCACATTGCAGTGTTGACAGAGGCAACTGCAGGAACCATATGAACCTAGTGTTAAGACACTCTGTTACTTAAATCCTTGCTTTCTCCATCTTCGTTTTTCGCCCATTTCGAGGCACTGCGTGTTGAGTGGCGGAACTCAACGCCGCGCTTGGCCTAGTTTAAAGAGCGAAGAAAATGAAAATAGAAAAGTCCATTTTCCCGTGTGGGAATCGAACTCTCAAACTGTCGCGTTTACAGGTAAACGCTTACGCCTCTGCGCCACGACGGTCCTCTAGACTTCAATAAAGACTTCGAATTGGAATCGATCAAAGAATTCTACAAAGGCTTAGCCAAGCGCTACTGCGAGCGCGCAGACTCACCCTAATTCCCCTAATCGTCGAAGCGTCTAAGAACGCTCCCCGCTCATAAACTACTTCGACGCCCTCAAAGCGCTCTTCTGAGCCCCGATGACCCAATTACTGTAGCCAACCGCAACTACCACGGAAGGTTACACTCCTCAGTCCCAAAGTACTCGCCGTTGCCGCCGTAACGGACGACGCGGCCCCTCTCTCACAAAGACACGCGAGCCCGAGGCCAGTCGGTACATAACCATCCTACATACCATTTCATTCTCCGGGGACAATATTTATCCGCCTCCCCCCTCCCCATCCCCCCGGGTTTCGCTGTCATGACCAAAAAAAAACCAAACCTGCAGGTCAGTGTGGTCGCGCACGCGCGGCGCCCACAGCACCGCGATGACGTCACCGCCGTACGCGTCGTGGAAGAACACCGCCCACTCGCCGTACGCGGACTGCGGGTGGGTTTAATTAAAGATTAAAAAAAATAATTCTGGTAACCATGGCAACCGAGATATACTTGTCATTGCCCGTTTATACTTTTTAAAGAGATATAGACAATATTTAATAGGTAAATATTTAAGACTTTAAATAATTTTTTTTTAGCTAGGCAGAGGGAACTGCAGGGAAATTGGGAACCTAGTGTTAAAACACTTCGTGTTGTTTAGTCCCTGCTTACTCCGTCCCCACTTTCCGCCTTTTTCGAGGCATTGCGTGTTGAGTGGCGGAACTCAACGCCGCGCTTTGCCTAGTTTACCATTGCGAAGAAAATAGAAAATAGAAAAATCCATCTTCCCCGATTGAACCCAGAAACCGTTGCGTTACAGGCAGACGTTGCGCCTCTGCGCCACGAAGGTCGGTTTAACATGAATATTATTAAAATAATGTAAATTATATTTTTTGACGATGAGGATAGAAAAAATACTTAAAAAAAAACAAGTGCGAGTTGAGCTCGCGTGGAAAGGGTTCCATACACAATATAGTGAAATATTTCCCCTGAAAACGTTTTTTCCCTAAAAACATTTTTTATCGAATTTATTATTTTATTTTCAATTTATGAAACCCTTATAGGTTTTCCTGTAATCTACAAGCCATAAACTATATTCAGTAGTTTTTTCAAATTTCGGCCCAGTAGTTTCGGAGATTAGGGGGGGAATGGTCAATTTTCGGCTTTTTTCATGAATATCATCGAAACTATTTAGTTTAAAAATTAAAAAAAATATATTCGAGATCCTGATAACAAGCCCTTTCGTTTGATATATGACTCAGTAAGGTTCGCAATTTTTTTTAATTACCTAATTTATCCCCGAAAATTATCCTTATTTCAAAAAAATATTTTTTACGTTACACATCTGTGTTCGGGTCAGGGTATTACACCATCCTGCCAAATATCACCTGATTCGGTCTAGTAGATTCAGAGAAAATTGGCTGTGACAGACGGACGGACAGGAACATGAGTGATTATATAGGGATTCCGTTCCGTTTTTTATTTTTGTACGGAACCCTAAAAACGATGTTTTATACAAGTTATATCGTTATTAGCAAGGAAAACACTATCTCGAAGAAAATAATACTGTGTAGCACAGCATATTAAAATGTTATACAAATTTGAAAATAAAAGAATAAAACTACAAAAAAACCTATATCACCTTCAACTCTTCCAAATATCTTCGAACCGGATGAAACTCCACAACCGGCAATATGTCCTCGGACGCATCTTGACTTTGAACCTTGAACTTCCTCGGCTTGGCGTCGAGACGCTCCGAGCTGAAGGGAACCAGCGACGGGTTGAGGCAGATGATGACGTCATAGCCGGCGAGGGACGGGATGAAGGCTTGCTAATTAATAACAAAAATATAAAATATTAAATAAAAATCTTGCTTTACTGAAGTGTTTACTTCATATTTAAATATAATAATTGTTTTTTAATTATTTTTAAAGATGAAAAAGGACGTTTATAATTTAATTATTAAGAAAGAATTTAGTACTGAAATTAATATTTAATTAAATTAAATCAGTAAAATCTATTTGTAATGTGAAGTTCTTTGTGATATTATTTTCGAATATTGAACAGAAATGTCAGCTGTTAATTAAATAAAAGGACTGAATTATGTAAATTAGATCTCTTCTGTATTAACTATTGTAGGAGATTAAACCAATTGCTGCCACTCTGTTATTTTATTATGAAAAATGGACTCTTAACAACGAAACCTGTACATCCTCGTTTCATATTAATTTCTATACGTACTTTGTGTTTACGTCACACACACATTTTTTAATTGACTGTCTTTGTTACAGGTTAAATATTAATGTTACTTTTTTCAAAGAAAAGGCAAACTTTTAAAAAAACAGTAAAATTATAAATAATGATTTAAATTATTATGCATATATTTTTTATAGCGAACAAACTAAAAAACTAAAACAAAAATTAGGGGAGAAGGAGGTAAAATGGACACTATATAACCCAAAACTATACATTAAAAAAATGATACAGTCTGCTAGTACGAACCAAAGTACCAACCAACACATTATCGTCCATATCGCATAAAGCCTGTTCCACATGGCCCAGCGTGGCTCTGGCTATAGCCTGCGCCCGCTTGGCTACAGCTGGAGTGAGCCCTTGAGTCCATGTTGAAGGGATTTCTCCGTCGTAGGGAGTCACTATGAAGAGGTGAGGCGTTTTCTCTTCTCTCGACGAAAATTTCCTTTCGATTTCTGTTATTTCTTCACCTATAATTATTATTTGATTGTTTAGTTAGGAATGCTTATAGTTGTAACATACAAAGATCTAATTTACAATTTACATTTATTTTTAAAATTAAAAAAAAAACAGTAGTATGACAGTAGTATTTTTTAGCTTCACGCTTTATCCCGCTGTGTTTAGTGTTAAGTCACTCCGTTCCTCGCTTTCCAGCTTGTGAGGCATTGCGTGTTGAGTGGTGGAACTCAACGTTGCGCTTTGCCTAGTCACCAGAGCGAAGAAAATGCAATAACCAATTTTTCTCAAATGAAAATCGAACCCACAATTCATCAGATTTCCAGACAGACACTTCGCTTCTGCGCCATGACGATACTCAATAAAATAATAAATATTTAAAAAGTAACCTTAATCTCTAAACAACCATCATCTACAGTACACAATTACAAATACCAAAACAAATGAAAAAAAAAATAATTACCATCAAAAAAAAAAAAACAAAACACTCACGCGTCATATCATCATTAAAGTCCAATACAATCATTTCATTGGCCCAATCTTTGTTGGCCAAAAGCTGCAGAACCCTTACGAACCCCACGCTGGGGGTACGCGGGGGTACGAGGGGGTACATTGTGAGGAAAATGGCGGCCGCGAGCAGTTCCGCTACTTCAGCAGGGAACAAATTCGATAACAAGTGGCAAGACAGCCAACGTTTGAACAAACACGCTGTCGGACCAAACGCCGGGTACTTTTGGTGTAATCTGTAATGAGATTAAATATATTGTTAGAAAAGTTGAGAGAAATATGCCATTCCATTTGATTATGATTTTTTTTAGCTTCACGCTTTATCCCGCACATGGCAGGGTAGGCAGAGGGAACTGCAGGAACCATACGAACCTAGTGTTAAGACACTCCGTTGCTTAGTCCCTGCTTTCTCCGTCCCCGCTTTCCGCCGTTTTCGAGGCATTGCGTGTTGAGTGGCGGAACGAAGAGCGAAGAAAATGGAACTAGAAAAATCCATCTTCTCCGACTGGGGATCGAACCCAGAAACCGTCGCGTTACAGGCAGACTATGATGATCTTATATATTTTTATTTAGCTTGAATAGTAAGTTAAGATAAGCTTCTTATGACAATAATATATAGTATAAGTTAAAAAAGGTACCGACCACTACACTGTAGTGTTAATTATTTTTCAAATTAAAATAAAAAAACAAAAAGAAGACATAAGGCATCGTGGCATCATCGTGGCACGTGGGTTCGATTCTCACTCGAGGAAGATTAATTTTCCTATTTCCATTTGCTTCGCTCTCGAAACTAAGCAAAGAGCGGCGTTGAGCTCCGACACTCAATACGCAATGCCTCGAAAATGGCGGAAAGCGCGGACGGAGAAAGCAGGGACTAGGCAACGGAGTGTCTTAACACTAGGTTTCCACGGTCCCTGCAGTTTCCTCTGCCTACCCTGCCTTGTGCGGGATAAAGCGTGAAGCTAAAAAAAAAAGCGTGATAATAAAAAAAATTCACAAACCCATGCAAGGCCCCCCTCAGACGGGGCAGAAGGAAGCTTTCCCGCTGCAACCTCAAACTCTCTTCGCTCTCCGTAAACTTCACGACTCCTCTCTCCACATTCCGTCGCAACAGCGTTATTTCCTTCGCATGGGCAATAATAAGGCGGAAAACGAAACCATTTTTCAGTACATCTATGTGAGAATCATAGGCTTGTGTCGTTAGACTGTACTGTTTATTTAGACGCTCGGATATTTGTAGGTGGAAAGCTGCTTTGAGACATCTGAATGAGTTTATTTCGCCTGGCCACTTGCCGCTGTGTGCTGAGAAAGGAAAATATTAATAGAAACGGTTCTTAACGCAACGCTATTAGAAATATAGTCATAAAAATGTTGTTTTATTTAGATATTTTCCTATGTATTTACGCTTTATCCCGAACATAACAGAGTAAGCAGAAGGAACCATAGGAATCGTAGGAACCTAGTGTGAAGATACGACTTTTCCCGTGTATATTTTGTTGTGGTGGAACTCAACGCCGCCTCGTTACCAGAGCGATGAAAATGGTACAAAAATAATTCATCGTCCCCGAGTTGGAATCGAACCCATAAACCGTCGCGTTATTTCAAACCCACAAAAGTATAAATAATAATTAATAACATTATTAAGATACTCACTGAGCTCCACGACGCCTACATTAGCCGGCGTGTACTCCGGGACATATGTCCCGGCGTCCTTGAGCAGGGCGGCGCCCGCCCTGCGGCGAGAGCCGGGGGCGGGGAGGGCGGGCGGGGGCGGGGCCGGGTCGCAGTAACTGAACACCGGGGACGTGCCTGCATATATAAATAAAAGTAAAATATATATTTTCTTAATTTGTAGCATACGAGAAAACATTGGCAACTGCTAAAGTAAAGTGCTCATGTACTTAATATACAGTTTATAGCTCCATATATATGTTATTATATAAAACAGTGACAAATTAATAGTGAAATTGTATTCTAAAATAAATTATTATTTTTTGCTCATACTAGTGTGTGTGTCTGTATGTGTGTCCGTACTTGCGTGTGTGCGTGTGTGCGTGTAATTAAAGTCGTCGAGAGCAGTCAATATATCAAAAACAAGAAGAATGCAAAATAGTACAGTGTTTTTTAAGATAAATTAAGACGTTTTTTCTTTTTTTGAAGAAGACCAAAACAATCTCCAAAACATTTACATAAATAGCTTTGAATACAAAAGAACATTTAAAAAAAACTGCCAATATGAGTAAGTTAAAAGCAATAGGCAGAAGTACTAGCTACTAAAAACACCACAGAATGTTAAAATTAAAAAATAAATCCATTTTCTTACATATTCGATCGCATAAAACAATAACATAAATAAAAAAACACTACAGCCTACCAAAAATTGAAACACAAAAATCTCGCATCAAAAAAAAAGCCACAGACTAAAAACATTACTATAGAAAAAATAACAAATAAAACAGTATAACCATAATCAGCGCTAAGGTAGCGATAGCTGAGTCAAATAAGCCACAGACTAAAAAAGTACTATAGATAAAAGTAACAAAAAGGCAGTATAACCATAAACAGCGCTAATGTCAAACGGTAGCGGAGTCAAAAAAACCACAGACTAACAAAGTACTATAGATAAAAGTAACAAAAAGGCAGTATAACCGTAAACAGCGCTAATGTCCAGCGGCAGCTGTGTTAACGCTCGCATGTCGCGCCGCAGCTCGTCGAAGGCGTGCAGCACGGGCAACGCGCTCTCCTCCATTTGTTGACATTGTGCCGACTTGCGAGCTAGTATGTCGTCGAACTGGGAGTTTATGTGGAATAAATCGTTGGCGGGTATATCTGGAAATAATGTATTTAATTTATATTTAGCTTCACGCTTTTTCCCGTTTTTAGCAAGATAAGCAGAGGAATTTGCAGGAACAGCGCGCTAAATCTGTAGAGGCATTGGGTATTGAGTGGCGGGACTCAACGCCGCGTTTTGCCTAGTTGCCAGAGCGAAGAAAATGGAAATGAAATAATCCGTTCTTCCCGAATGGGAATCGAATCCACGAACTGTCGCTATTAAAGGCAGACGCTACGCCTTTGCGCCACGATGGTCTTCTAATTTATTTTACATTGCTTTTGTACACATTTTATATATACTTTTAAATGAATAAAGGAGGAAAATTGTCTTAAACACAAATTCGCACAATCTATTCTATTATAAAAGGGAATCGCAAGAACCGTGGGAACATATTGTTAAGACACAAGCATTGCGTGTTGAGTGAGAATCAAACCCACAAAACATCACGTTTACAGGCAGACGCTACGTCACTGTGCCACGACGGTTAAAATTTAAAATCATAAATGTATAACACAGAGCAAGCTGTGCTTAAATAAATCACAAATTATTTCTTAAAAGAAACAAAACGAACAAATAAAAAATATCACAAACTAATTTTATTATTAAATAACATAATATAAATTAAAAAAAAATCGCTCACCATATTTAATCTGCAACAAATAATCTATAATCTGTGCCACGATACAGCGTCTGTCGGCGAGAGTGTGCGCGCTCCACACACACGCCTCCGTTATGGAGCCATCTTGGAATCTACGTAACTCCGATTTATCGCCCCAGAATGCTCTGAAATATTTCAAATATTTATATTAAAAGCGTTAATTATTCAATTCAATATATTTTAAAATAATAAATAACGTCAAAGAAATTAAGTTCATTAATTGAAGACCAGATGTAAAGTTTTATAAAGAAATT
Organism: Dione vanillae; assembly: GCA_037178615.1. Taxonomy (NCBI): domain Eukaryota; kingdom Metazoa; phylum Arthropoda; class Insecta; order Lepidoptera; family Nymphalidae; genus Dione; species Dione vanillae. The sequence continues at coordinate 418,826 of JAZFAU010000220.1, read as the reverse complement.
AAAAGAAATCGTAATAGAATTCTAAATGGTTTTATTAGAACCAAAAATATAACAATCAAATGTATAAATATAATAATTGATATCGAATATAAACATATTTTGAACTATAAAAGGGAATTAAAACGCTTAGATTTTTTTTAATTCTCGAGACAATGGAAACAGAAATCCTACTTTTGATAGTACAAACAAAAATAACGACAAACTTCAATATATGTATAAACTTTAAAAATTAAAATATCTTCACTTAATATAAATCTGCACAATTTTACAAATTTAATGTTAATTAAAAGTTAATTTACATCTTTATGGGCAAGTTATATTACAGCTAATAGCTACAATATTCCAATTAAAAAATATTAAAGATATTGTTTTTCTCACCTAAACTCTTCAGCCTCCGGCAAGTTAGCAGGAGGACCTCTATCAACAAGGCTTATTGCGTTTTCCGAGTTCAATATTAAACCAAATGATAGTTTCTCTTTATATCTGAAACATTAATTAAAAAAATAATAAAATAAATATATTTTTTATGTTTATTTATAGGAATTAATTATTATACATTCTATTGGAGAAGCCCAAGCTTGTGCTTGCATAGTAAACTTATATAGACTGATGATATTCTGCGTGAAGCTATCTTTTTTTTTCTTCATTTGTTTTAGTCCACACTTATTAATTATTACAAATCACAGGCAACATATAGCCTATTTTTTAAGTATTTTAACATGTTACAGTATAATTGTGTCTACTTTTTTTTCAATCTTTCACATATTATATTTAGTTCGGCTAACTATGTTTCCTTCTTTCAATAATAATCACTAAATAGAACAAATTAACCTTTTTTTATTGAAAAAGAAATTAGGACACAAGAAAAGCCAGAGTGTGGAGTTATATATAATAAAATGTTAAACAAAAACATTTTCACTGAACTATCAAGAGGGTGACCTAGTAGAGGTCACTCAACACCTGATGTCTTGAAAAGAAAGGTACAGAACTTAGCACTTATTAAGATTATTTTTCCTACTATCCATGTGTGAAATTAAAAAAAATATTTATAGAAATATAAAACTTTCACTATCCTTGTAGTATTGTAAAATGTTAAAAAAAATTAAACCTTACCCTTCTTTCTTAACTTTATCTAAAGATTTCTTAACAGACCAAGTGAAATCAGCTTCAACAATGTCCAATATTAAATCAACTCGATCTCCGAGACCTCGGCTTATCAAATTGTAGATGGTATCAGATGTTAGTTTTAAATGGTCTAGGCCATAGTTGGTTCTGTCAGTTTTGGGAGCTTTATTCAAAATGGTTTCTTTGAGTTTATTAAAATTCTTAAACCTGAAAAATTTAAAAGAAATAAAATTCACAATTTTTTATACTATGGATTTAACAATGGGAAATTGTAAGAAGGCCAATTTAAAATAATATATAATATATATATAATACTAAAATTATGTTAACAAAATAACTCAAAACTTACTTTAAAATATGATCAAACTGTGTAAGAACTTTAATGGGTGTCATAAATAGTGGTATGAAACTGTTAATTTTTCCATTATCCAACATTTCTATAGGCAAGTCCACACTCTCGCCGCAATGCAAAATATGTCCCTTTAGACATTTGCCACAAAATATTGTAATAGCCGGTTTTATCCAGGAATACTATTGAAAAATATTTATGAAATTCATCTATTGATGGCGCATTTTGATCTTTGTTAAGAGATACACCTTGCTTTTCCCATTCATGATGCCTCTGCAAAAATTAACAATAATAATTAATTTAAAATGCATAAAAATTATTAAGAATATATAATAAAAAAGTATGAGTATAATATTGTACATATATATTTTCTGAGGTTACATACATATTGTTTTTTATTTTATAGCTATTATAACATTATACCTCATATGTCCAGATGAGTGTAATTAACTTTGAAAACTAAAAATTAATGCAGATCATAGACCAATTTTATACTAATCCTCAATATCAAGTGTATGTTTTGTTTATAGGTGAAGGATTAAAACTGGATCTCTTATAAACATGCATCCCTCTAATGTGTGATATTTTTTCTTTTTTACCGTACGTTCTCCTTTGTGTGTTCTCCAATCAACGTGACATTGGGGAAGTGAATTGTGCTCAACTGGCACGCTCGAAACGCCATAAATTAAAAGAAGAAGAAGAAGAAGAAGACCAATTTTATGTTAAAATGACACACATTTTAGCCTTTTAGCTTTTTAGCATTTTAGCTTGTTAAGATGACACACATTTTTTGATGAAAATCAAAAGTATGGAACTTCTCAAGTGAATTGTGGGATTAAGTACTATAATATCTAAAGTCATGTCAAGAGTAACAAATTTATAGACAATAACTAGAACAAAAGAAAATTGTAAATTTGGGATAAATTTATAGAACAATAAAATATTTTTTTAATATATTTAAAGTATTTGTTTTTAAATGTTTATAAATATATTCTACTTACTTAAAGCAATCCATACATTTCTCACAATTTGATAGCTGCTCATAATATTATTTATTCTTTTAGTTTGTACCAAATGAGCTACTATCATACTAATTATATATCCTGATACTTGTAAATTGCGCTGACGTACCCAAATTTTTAATAAAATAACTGCTTGTTTTAAATTTTCATAATCCATTAATGTTTGTTTCAAAAATTCTTGGTTCACAGAATTTGTTAAATCACATAAGACACTGCTATTATAGTAAGGTGTAGGAGGCCCAATTTCAGCATTTTCCTGGTTTTCCATCGATAATATCCAAGATTCCCTCACGTTGTTACGATTTGGACTAAATCTATGAAGTTTAAAAGCTTCAAAGTCACAAACAACATTCAAGTTCACAGACAAATGATTTCCGAGTTTACCATTTGGTTTGATTACCAATATTGGCTTTGTTTCACTTGCACTATTAAATGAATATTGTATGTTTTCTACTACATCACAGTTGAATAAATGAGAAGCTATGTATGCTAAATATGCAGCACGCTTTTTATGATACTTGTAGTTGACTGAATCGTTTTTTGTATAAGTTTCTGCAGGCACTGTAACTTTTAAGTCAACAACTAATTTTGAGCTTATAGAACACCCTAAGCTATATGAACCAATAATTTCTACATCACTGAATTTGTGAAATTTAAACATAACTTTAACCTTTTCAAGTGTATTACTAAGTGGCATTTTACTATTAAGCTGTTTAATAAAAGATTTTTCAGATAGATCATACTCTATTTCATTTTCAGGTATAGATAGCAAGTGAGTTTTGAATTGTGTAAACCATTCTTCGAATCGTTTCAATGTTTTTTCTTTTACTTTAACTTCTTGTAATACTTCCTCGACTTGAAGTCGAAATAGATTTGAATTGAATAAATTCTCAGTTTCTTGAAGTCTGTTTAATTCATTAGCAGTAGGCTGACGATATAAACTTTTGGTTTTAATACGTTTCTTGCCATCTTTATTTCCAGAGTCAGCAAGTCGTTTTCCATTCTCATTAAAAATGTTTGATTCCCCATCGTCCTCAGAAATAGAACTTTTAAATTCCTAAAAGGTAAAGACAAGTGTGCATTAACAAAGATAATCACTGAAAACTTATGTATATATTAATTAAAGTAATACTTACGCGCTTTACCATTTTCGTTGAAATTTATTAATATATAATAACAGCCAATATCATTATAATATTAGGTTATAGTTTTGTAAACAACATGCGACATGCACATTGAAATGATTTCTCGTGACACTTGACGCTGTCATATTTGACATTACCCACAGATAAACATATGTATAGGGCGAAACTAAAAATATTAATGTATTTTTTTATATATGACATCATCGCATAATATCAGCCATTATACGGTGCATAGTTCTAATTACAATGCATTGAATTTTGTCTCCTGCCTTTCATTGGTCCTGACTTCTGTCACTTATTTTTACGAATTTCATTGATCAGTCCATTATTCGAAATTGGAATTATATATATATTTTATATCACTTTATTTAATAATTTTAAAATATATTTGTGTAAAGACTTTTTTCTGTTTAAAGACAGAGAGAAGAGCTAATGAAAATTAAGCAATTCAAGTGACCTTATATGTATGTATGTTTATATTATATGTTATAAAAAAATAAACTAGTATATTCTCTTTGAATTTTGAAATATAAGAGCTATTATTACATACTTGAAACACTTGTCAGGAGAATTTATTTGATAAGTTTTAAGAGTATATAGATAAAACTACTACATACTGTATAAAAATTTGTAATATTATTTATCCATATATTTTTTATCCATGTTCATAAAACGATAGAAAACACAGATATATGCTATTAAAAAGTAAACGAAACATGTAACAAGACAAAGCACGATTTTGTGTTTCATAAGTAAATTTATAGCTTATAATTCTAATTTTTTTTTAGCTTCATGCGTTATCCAGCTCATGGCAGGGTAGGCAGAGGTGTAAAGACACTCCGTTGCTTATTTCCTGCTTCGCCGTCCCCGCGTTTCGTCATTGTCCCCGAGTGGGAATTAAACCCAGAACCAACCGTAGCGTTACAGGCAGACGTTGCGCCTTCTGGTCCTCCTTATCTCTAATAGGCGGCCTTAACACAAAGTACCCTCTTGAAGTATTAATAATGTGAAGATTTAAAGCAATTGCATAAGTATAGTGACACACTTGTTGATATCTTCTAAGTTAGAATAGAACTCAATTAAATAATTGGTATTACTTCATTCTTGTCCTCTCTCTATGTATTTGCAAACTTTAGAATTATATTATTGTTAGAAAGAAGCTTGTGAGCGCTAAAAGCCGTGCAACTCTTTCATACTACTGCGGTTGCAATCGAACAAATTAGTTTCTGGTATAGTTTGCTAAACAATTAGAATTAATAAATAAACTAACAAAATAATATGAATGTAGAAAAAAGATATAATGAAATAAAAGAAAATAGGAATTGATATTATTTATTTTAAATCAAATTAAATTCACTGTTATACAATGAAATAACAAGAACAGTTATTATAAATAAATATAAAAACAACAAGTTTTGATCCTAATGGAAAACAAAAAAGATTTAACATGTCAATAAATAGTGTTATTGTCTGTAATTATAAATGTTAACTTTTAGCACAGGTAATTGTTTCTAAAAAAAAATCTAAAAAATAATACTATAAAGCCTACGACATACGACCGTTATGCCTATGGCTGTGGTAACAATTTTAATTCTTTTATCCAATATATTTTGGTAGACTAGGAGGCTTTAAATAATTTACTTTAATTTTGAAATAATAGCGTTGGTGTATTCGCTACACTTTCCAGTGCCACCCAGATCGCCAGTCAAGGACTTTCCTTCGCGTAACACTTCGTAGCATGCATTTTGAACTTTATCTGCGTGCTCATTGAGTTGTAAATGCCGCAACATCATGATGGCGGAAAGCAAGAGGGCAGTGGGGTTCGCCATATCTTTACCAGCGATGTCGGGGGCTGTTCCGTGGACCTGGAAATATTTAAAGTTAATACTTGCCATACAAATATTTTTAAATAAGTACAGTTGTTTATTTATTTACATTTACACATATGGGGGATTGGATTTAATGTATAAATATTTCTACTGATATATATACGTAAAAAAAAGATGTAAAAAAATTCGTGACGTTTTAAGGAACGATATATATGATAACGAAATTAATATGATAAACAAACCGCTTCTACGAAAATTAGCATCTTATAGACTGATAGATTCTTATCTACATTACGACTAAATTAATGGAAATAGAACTGAAAGCACTTTACTTGAAAAATAAAAATAAAGCTAAATAAAACAAAAAATAATAATTAATCTCTCATTTATAACAGTACCTGTGCGTTATCCAATTTTAAAGTCAATTATTAGTTAAAGTAATTAGAAAGGGCCGATTAACTTTTGGCTTAGTTTCTCCAGCAACGCATGGTTCATATTAATTAATAGAAGAGTAATCCTAAAGTAGGCGGAAACTGTTAAAAAAAGTAATATACTACGACATTCATTTATTTCGAGCATGTTAAGACGTTATTTCTTTTAATGATAAAGAAGGCACAAAAATACATTTAACTATATAAAAAAAATAAAAACTTTCTAATTATATTGTAAAAGCATCATCAAACTCGCACATTAAATCCTATTTTTTAATTAGCTATTATTTTCAAAGTTAATCCACACTAAGAATGGAAAAAATACTTAAAGAAAACATAAAAAGTTGAAAACAACAGGATTTCAACCCACGCCTCTTCTAAGAGTCTGTTGCCAGTCTGACTAAGCCATGCGTTCTTCCCATGATTTAGTCCTCGCCTTTGCGTTGAAACTATTTATATATGTTTTTAAAGAATTTTTATAGGACTTATTCATTCACTGTAATGGCGTCGAAATTTACGTTTAACAGCCATGATTATTATTATGAGTATTAAATAAAACACAATAAAATGATAACTTTTATTACAAAATGAAACAGCATTCATATTTATTAGTCATTTAATAATTATCTAAGGGAACACTTCTATAAAGTACATAATTAATTAATTTCGTCAGATCAGATCTGAACATACAAAATAAATAAGTTAATATCAATAAAACGTCATAGATAAAAATTAAAATTACTATTAAAAAATTACATGTTAATTGAAAATGGTAGATTAAATCACATATAAAGAAATACTAATAGCAAATAATACTAAATTATAATAAAAATAAATACTGTAAGCTTATGGCGTTTATAAGTCGACATTTCAAAAACCACAGATTATTTATTATATTAATTTAATATCAACAAATTATTTTAGGCCACGTTCTTTTTTAATTCTCCATTTCATAACGTATGTGAAAAAGAGTAATGCTAAGTGATTTTTCACTTTCAAGCCCTCTATCTAAGTAACCAACTACTATACTTAAAAACATAAAGTATTTTAAATGTCGTATTTCATTCAAATAATTATTTCCTTAAACAATCAAGTATGGACATTACACAAGTTAAAATATTTAATTAGAACAATTCACTACTTCACGAGAACTATCTAAATCGTAAACAGCCGCATCTCACTATAAATAAATGCTTAATGGTAACATTTTCAAATAAATAACTTACAAATAATGTTGGACATAGAAAATAATGATACAAAATGAATTCATATGAAGTAAAACATAAAAAAAGGTTTCATTAAAGAATTTTTAAAATCTGGCAGTTTTTTTTCTTTTATTTATAACTATTTACTTGATTATAGAAATTATTTGGTTCCAACATATAATATCAACCACTTTATTCATCAATTGATCTAATTTAACTGAATTTTCTACTAACTTTCTGTCGCTGTTTGTCAAATTAAATGCAATTTATTAATTATACAATTATACTTATTTAATAAAAAATATTATACAATATAAATGCAATTAAAGAATAATACTGGTTGCAATATTTAAAAAAAAACTATTAAAAAACCGAAAGGATGTATAACAGACATACAATGCCATACTTTAAAAACTACAGCGACATGACAAAAAAAGATAATTGAATAGATCTACAAATTCTTTATAATTTCATTGGTGTAGTCTGTGCAAGAGCTTTTCCCGCCCAAATCTTCTGTCAAAACTTGCCCTTCCCTCAGAACTGTGAAGCAGGCGGCCTCAATTCTGTTAGCAACATCGTACATTTGCAAATGGCGTAGCATCATAACAGCTGATAGAAGTAAGGCAGTGGGATTCGCTTTATCCTGTCCAGCTATAGCCGGGGCGGTACCATGCACCTGCAATGTTAGTATGGGGTGTCGGTTATTTTTTTTATATAATCTATGGTATGATATTGTATCTGTGGAAATTTGAGTTTTGACAGCTTCTTTAATTTTATATATATTAAAATTTATATTCATATTAATTTATTTTCAGTCTGTGGTGTTCAATAATAAAACCAATATAAAAAGTAAATAGACTCAAATTTCCTTATCATATTAGTTCTGTGGAACAAACATAAGACATGTTATTACATTGCACACAATTCACAAAGAATATATGACCTGAGAATCACGATGTAAGGGAAATAGTAAATTTAAGTAGTGTCACTTCAAAGGCTTCATAGTCAAAAAAACATTAACTAAAATTAATTAAAAAAATATTAACAGTAGTAAGAATAGATTAAAAAAATGATAAATAAATAGATTTAAAAATAAATATGATTTTTTTTAAATATAAAACTAATGAGCAGTATTAATTAAAAAAAAACAATAACTCTAAGAACCCTATAACAAAATTTTCTGTATATAAATCATACACTAAAAATAAACTTCAATGAAGCCTCTCTACTGGTTTCAGTTACAAAGAAAAAATAATCATTAATTAATAAAAAACAAATATACTGCGGGTTACCATTACAAAAAAAAAAAAAAGAAAATACAGATAAACAAAACGAAGACATGCATATTATGCAACATACACAATGACATGCATGCATTTCACATGCAAGGTTTTAGTAAAGTCCACTCCCATTTTATTTGTTAGTTTAAATCAACACTCATATTTTAAGGAGACTTACATTTTATTGTTTCGAAGTCACTTGTAATAATTTATTTATCAAAAACACTTTCAACTAAACCGATGGTAATTTTTTGGTCAATGGACTTTTTAAACTTGCCTTTTTTGGGGATTTTATGTCATATAAAGCTTATATATATATTTTTATAAAACGCCATTTGTTCATTAGAATATACAAATTAACTTTAATTTATTTTTTCATATTAAGTTTTTTTAATTAATAAATAAATAATATAAAAATTTAATTATTATCTCATTAAAACGAATATGCATAAAATCATATGAATTGTCCTTTTAGATATAGTATATTACGAGAGAGCAATTGAAATGCACTTTAAATATATAAATATATCCAATTATGTATATATATATATATATATATATATATATATATATATATATATATATATATATATATATATATATATATATATATATATATATATATATATATATATATATATATATATATATATATATATATATATATATATATATATATATATATATATATATATATATATATATATATGTCAAACCAATTATGTAATGTAATAATATCTATACATAAATGAGACACAGCTTAATTAACTAAAAATACTTGAAATTGTAGAAAAAAAACAAATTTTTCGTTTTGCATACAAACAGTATAACACTCAGAGGTAACAGGTTCAATTCCCACATATATAAAGTACACACACACATATATAAATACAAAGCGCAAGACACTCACGGACTCGAAGAGCGCGCCGTTCTTGCCGATGTTGCCGGAGGGCGTGAGACCGAGCCCGCCCACGAGGCCGGAGCACATGTCCGACATGATGTCGCCGTACAGGTTCGGCATCACCTGGCGTTCACAGATACAATTAAACACTAAAAACTTTTAAACTTTAAAGTGTTAATCCACACTGAGGATACGAGAAATATTTAAAGATATAAAAATTCGAACGTAGCGGGATTTAACCCCGCGCCCTCTCCCGCCAAACGATTGTTCTTTGTAATAATCTTTGGGGGGTGAAAATTTGTAAAAATTTCCCTACAGAGATGCTAACAACGAAATAAGTTAAGTAAGCGTATGGCTTTGTGGTCAGGCGCTTGCACGGTTTGCTAGAGACGCAGGTTCAAATCCCGCTGCGTTCAAATTTTTATATGTTTTCTTTATTATTCCGTATTCCTTCTACCATAAATCTCATTTTGAACACCTCCAACTAATAATTTACAGAAAAAAAGGTTTTTGATTGAATTTTTTAAACTAACTAAAATTTTTATAAAAAACAAATGTACTACACTAACTTGCACACAAAATATTATACTTAATTAAAAGTATTTTTGTATAATAAAATAATTACCATGGATTATATATTTCCGCAAATATTATCACTACAAAGTGTCAGGTTTCCAAAAAAATTAATGCCAATTTTATCTTAAATTACAAATATTAATAAACTCTACATACTAAAAACATAAAGTACTTACCAAAACGTCGAACTTGGATGGATCTTGTACCATATTGAGGCACACCGTGTCCAGATACCTCTCCTCAAACTTGATGTCGGGGTACTTGGTGGCGAGGTCGCGGCAACACCGCAGGAAGAGACCGTCTGACATGCGCCTGGGGATTAGAAAATTATATATTAAATAAAAATACTGGTAGTGAGTTCAATTTCTTCCGCCTTAGTGTTTAAGATGCCTTCTACCTGGTTAATAGCAGGGTAGGCAGAGGAAAAGGCAGAAACTTAAGAGTTAAGACATTTCTTTCCCCGCCTTCCGATTTGCGAGGTATTGCGTGTTGAGTAGCAGAACTCAACGCCGCGCTTATCAGAGCGAAGAATTTTTTTTATTTTTTTATAGTATAAGTGGCAAACGAGCAGACAGATCACCTGATGGTAAGTGAATACTGCCGCCCATGGACATTTGCATCACCAGAGGAGCTACAAAATGCGTTACCGGCCTTTAAGATGGGAATATGCTCTTTTCTTGAAGGTCTGCAGGTCGTATCTGTCCGGAAATACCGCATGCGGTAACTCATTCCATAATTTTGTGGTGCGGGGCAGAAAATTTCTGCTAAATCGTACAGTAGTATTCTGCCAACTGTCAAGGTGGTGGGGGTGGTAGAGTTGTCGCATAGATCGATATCGGAAAGAGGCGGCAGGGATCAGCCCGAACAGTTCTTCAGAGCACTCCCCATAATATAAGCGGTAGAAAAGTATAGCGAAACTAAAATGGAATAACCCATCCACCCCGAATGGGAATCGAACCCACAAGTCGTCGCGTATAAAGAGAGACAAGCGCAACAAATACAGTATATACATATAATATGTATAAGCCAGATTCTCAATAAAGTTACATAATATATATTGCTGTTATAATATGATTGGAGCGTGTCCGATTACACATAATGGATTCAGACCAATTCATATTAAAAAATATATACATTTACAACTTTCTATACTTTGACTAACAACGATGAATTATTTGTAAAAATCAAATCAATCTAAATATCTTATGTTTAGGGCATGTAAGCTCTTTTTATACTAATATTGAGTTCCCATAAGATAATATATTACACAAATTATAAGTATAAAGGTGGCATTACCACTTTAAGTGATCTCTTACAGGCAACCCTCAAATCACAAAAATCTAAGTGAACCGATTACAGTTGGCAGATAATGCATAAAGATATTTTTGTTATTACAAGATATACATACACACATTCATATATATTCGCTTTTTTAGTTTCACCCTTTAATCGGCATTTGCAATTGCAGGGTAGACAAGAAACCGCAGGAACGAATAGGATTAGTTAGTTATTAATAGGACGGAATAGGATTCTGTTTTAAGACACTCCGTTCATTGCTTTCCTCTTCCGAGGCATTACGTGTTGGGTGGTGGAACTCAACGCTGCGCTTTCCATAGTTTACCGAATGGGAATCGAACCCACGTACCGTCACGCTTACAGGCATATTAAATGCTATTAGTATATTTATTTAAAACCTGGCAAGTAAAGCAGGCTTTTTAAAATGTAGCTATAGATAGCCTTGTAACATAATACACGAAGGTAATGTTACGGCCTCGACACCGCTTAATACTATGCGATACTATGGTGTCGTATTTGGTTCGTCTTTATTGACGCTAATAGAACTGTTTTAATTATATTTGAAACACTTGTCGTGCCCGTAAACGCAATAGATAGTGGATTTCCATTTTTTTAGCTCTGGCAACTAGGCAAAGTGTGGCGTTAAGTTCAGCCACTCAACACGCAATGCCTCGACCGAAACGGCGGAAAGCGAGGAGCGGAGGGTCTTAACACTAGACTCTATCGTTTCCCTCAGCCCACCCTAAATAAGTGGAATAAAGAGTGAAGACAACAGCTTTTGTTTCAGTTCATTTCAGTTCAGTTCATTAGATGACATTTAAAATTAATTAAATAATTAACAAAAGAAAATAAAAATAACTTTTTGTATAAGTAAATGAAGATTTATCTATTTTAGGGTATACAGATTTGTCCTAAAGTTTTGACAGCGACACAGTGGGAGGGAAGAGCCCACTTTGTCCCTGTGAAGAGGGTCGTTGGGCAAGAGTACATAAATACTTTTAACACACCCTTTTTCGTACTAATTTTGGATTTTAGTAAAGTTACTTATAAATTTAGAAACAGAAATTAATTAAATCTTAGATTAAATTAGTATCAAATCTATAGCTTTCTTCTTTTAAAAGTCTTCAAAATGAATTTACAAGAGACAAAATCTATTACTTCACAAATTGAGTCGATGAAGCCAATCAATTTTAAAATGAACGTCAAACATTTTAAACTGCCACTGTATTGTGTTTTAGAGACATTATATTGAAATGGAGCCAATATTTATATCTAAGCAAGTCGTACCTACTAAAACATTTTATGTTTTCAAAATTACAACTCAAAATTTACTTAATTATTATTATTAAATAAATTTTAATCCACTAAAAATGGAAATTTCCAAAAAAAAAACCACTAAAAAATTATTATTTTACCAACAACAGACCTCAGGACAAAATGTACCCCACTTTCAAATTCAATTAGTCCAAATTTCAAACCTACAACTAGCAAACACTTAGAAAAAGCAACACTTACATAATATTAGCCTTGTGTACAGCCGTGACCTTCTTCCTCTTGTTTTCCCTGGCGAACTGGAAAGCGAACTCCGCGACCCTCTTGCTGGCCTCCTCCGTGATCAGCTTGATGGACTGCACCACGCCGTCCACGATCTCGTGCTCTATGCCGGAGTACTCGCCCTCCGTGTTCTCTCTTATTGTTACTACGTCCACGTTGTCGTATAACGTCTTAATACTGGAAGAAAATAATTTAAAAAAATATTATTATTCTCTCTGACAACCCCGCTAGGGATAGGGCGTGAAGATATGCATGTATGTATGTTAAATATTACAAGTTTTTTTTTCTTTTACGTTAATTTACGTTTAGGACTTTGTTATGTGTTATATGTATGTTATATATTATATTATGGGTGTGTTTTTTTTAAATTGACACTACAGACACTTGATTCGTACTTTTTTTAACTCATACTATATGTTCTTATCATAAATATTAATTATATTAATGTTAATACATAGTATATAAAATTAAAAATAATCATAATAACATCTTCTTCTTTTTATATTTTTATTATTTATTTTATTATTTAACAATTGTATAAATAAACAAACCTAGATACTGTTATTTGGTACGTTTATTCTACGATACCGAGTTTTTGATTTTTCTACAACAGTCGATAAGATTACTTTTACGTGACTTAAACTAAATATTTGTTATCTGCCTTTACAAAGCTTCCTTGATATTTTTTTCTATTGAAAACGATAAAAAAAATCATTAATGTGTCTAAATAGCGAAATATCTTAGCGCTATCATGTATCAAAATTCCCTTTTTGTCCAGAATAAAGACAGAGATTACCGAGTGTAAAGATATTTTGGTCTTCGCTTCCCATTTAAATTCAAGATAATACATATTAAGATAGATGGCGCAGAGGCGCAGCGTCCGCCTGTAAACACGACGGTTTGTGAGTTCGATTCCCATGAGGAGAAGATAGATTTTTATATTTTTTTATTTTCTTGGCTTTGCTAACTAGGCAAGCGCGGCGTTGTGTTTCCCACTCAATATGCATAGCCTCGAAAAGGCGGAACCCAGCAGGAAGCAGGGAAAGTATCCTAACACCAGATTCCTACGGTTCCTGCGGTTTCCCCTGCCGACCCTGCTAAAAGTGGCTAAAAAATACATATCGAGTGGAACACTCTAACTATAGGTCATATTTTTTATTATAAACCTTTTTAAAAATTATTGAATGAAAACACAATAATATATCATCCGATTAATCCATTAATGCCAAAAGTAACGATATTTTTACGATATTTCCGCAAAAGATTCATTGCAATTTTGGATACGAAAACATAATCGTATTATTTATAAAACAACGCTGCAATGATTTACATAACAGGCTTACTTTGACATAACGTAGATACTAGAAAAAGATATGTAGGCTTATGCTAGATAAGATTTTTGATTCTTGTAAGCTTATCCGGTTACAATTCAGTATAATCTAGTATGAAAAATAAAAGAATTTTCTAGTGTAACTTTTACTAATTACATTAATAAATGATTAAAATATATGGAACATTTTAATTTTGTTACAAAATGCCACGCTGTTCCCGCATACAGCAGCAGAAGCATGGAGCACCTTATAAATACATATGTACCTACATAGTTAAAGTAAAGTAAAGTAAAGTTTACTCCCGTATGTTCTAAAATATGAATATATTTTATTAAAAAACCGAACGGGATTTTCCTGAAATAGATTAAGTCCAATACTTAATCTATTTCGGGAAAATCCCGTTTTGTCATATAAAAATAAGCTATTTGTGACAAAACGGTAAAAAATTACATTCTATCGCAGCGTTTAGTTCCGTAAAAAATTGTGAATTTTAAATCTTTATTCGTTAATAAGCTTAAAATATACGTACGTAAAAGTGATTGTAAAAACGATACGTCATCACTCAAAAGATAAAAAAGGTAGGGATTAACGAACTTCAATGAATCATTTTTATCATTCGCTCAAGTACTTGTTTCACGGTCATTGCTTTATTTTAATCTATTTACGATTTATATAATAGATTTTACGCTAATATGACGCAGTTATGACGTAGCAGGGGGTCTTTAATATATACATATATTTTTTTTATAACTTCACGCTTTATCCCGCACATAGAAAGGTAGGCAGAGGAAACTGCAGGAACCGTAGAAAGCTAGTGTTAAGACACTCCATTCCCCGTTTTCAGCTTTCTCCGAGGCCTTCCGTGTTCCGTGGCGGAACTCAACGCAACACCTATTTGCCAGAGCAAAGAAAATGGAAATGAAACATCCATCTTCCCAGAGTGGGAATCGAACCCACAAACCGTCACGTTTACAGGCAGAAGCTCTGTGCAATGACGGTCCTTTAATATATTTCGTATTACATAATCATCCTTCTTTTTTTTATTTCACCAAAAAAAGAAATCAAATGTCATGTCAATAGTTTAGAGTGTACTTTAATTGTTCACAGAAAAAAATTACAACTTATTTAAACTCTTTAAGAACCATGTTTTGATCTAAACGATAAAAAAATAACGTTTTATTCAACAGCATATAAAACGTTCATAATTTAAAATGAATGCATGTAATAGTCATTTACATACAATTAATTATAAATGTACGTGTATAAGTTTCTTTATTATTTGACTAATTAAAAGGTCATTGTACTCAAGATCTAAAAAGTGTACCATAGAGTCACTTATTTTACGCTACAAGTTTTGCCATATAATTTCTTATTCTGCTTCACACTTTACCCCACAGGAATGCAGGAACCTAGGGCACCTAGTGTTAAGACATTCCACGTATATATTTATCAACTAACTCTTCTATTTTCTCTACTTAAATAAGAACTGGTTGATTTCTCCATGATTCATGAAAGGATATCACCATCATCTTGTGTTAGATCACCCAAAGTACACAAGTTTGTAAAAGCCAACTTAAAATTGAAAATATATATTAGATGTACATATAAGAGAATCTAACCTACTGTCAACTTCTTACTAGCAAGTAATTAACAACTGCACTAATGGCCCAAAATTTATACAAGTCATTAATAGTATTTCTAATCAGTTTTGAATTTTTTTGATTATCTGAATCATTGATATAGAAAATGATTATGAAATGGAATTTGTCATTTAATCATTATCATTAGAAAAATGTGATATCAAACAAGTAAGCGTTATATTTGTACCAATATATGAAATTTCTCTTAAATTAAGATAATTATTATGGGATTGCTAAAGCAAAGGCAGCTGGCAAAACCACAGGTAGTGCAAGTACATAATAATTTGACAATAATTTATGTTTTGTAAAAAAAAAGAGCTAATGATAAAACAAAATAATATAAAATTACCATATGTAATGTCATTATTTAAAAGAAAAATTGTTAACATGTTTGCATTGAAGTAAATAATATATTGTCAAGTAATTAAACCATTTAGCACAACATGTGTAATAAGGCACCTCAACATGTAGGTGTTAAAATATATACACAAAAATGAGAATTGTTTCAATTAACATACAAAACCGAATAAAGCTGGATCTAGAGCGGAATTTAAGTTACTAAAAATTATTATTGCTCATTCAGTAGCTTGTATACTTGACAGAATTTTACTTTTAGAATGTAGCAATGACACTGATAAGAAATTACCAGTTTCTGTCACGATTCTTTAACTTAAAATACTTCTTGATATAGAATGTAATAATTGTATATCTATAACTAAGCATCTTTAAATATAGTACTATTTATTAAGTATCATGTAACATTTTTTGTAAAAACCGATTTTTATGCTGAATGAAGGAGTTATGTACATATTTTATTCAATAAAGACAAATTCATATACCTTTATCTCATCTTTACACTTCATATTTGTAGTTCATTATGTTAAGTACAATTTGATGCAAATAGTTATGTACAAAATTAACAATAAAATGTCCATTGTCTCCTCATTTCAAATTGTATCATATCCCCTTCATCATGTCTTCAATTATTTATAAACAATTGTTAAATAATATTTAAAATTATATTAAAACAATTTAAAAATAAATGTTTTTACTTACCCATCTAAACTCTTGCAAGGCCTCACATTAGCATACAAATCAAATTCTTTACGCAATGCCAAATTGAGAGATCTGTAGCCCTTGCCCACTGGGGTCATGAGGGGGCCTTTGAGACCAATTTTGTTCTCATTGACAGAGTCAATTGCTCGCTGGGGAATTCCAAATTTACCATCTGGCCCCTAAATAAAGATTTTATAATTAGATGGTTAGATTATCTATGAATGAGAATTATATGGGAACATTTGATATGTATACTTTAATCCAAATAAAAGAACTCAATAAAAGGAGGTAAAATATACCTTCACAATTTAATTGTTCTACATCAGTATGTTAACAAACATATTTTATCTTTCATAAAAAGCAGGTAATGCAATATTTTCCTTGTATGAAAATTGTGTAAAGTTATTTTACTCTAAAATATCTATACAATCAATTAAGTTTTAAATAAATTTATTAAAGATTGTAATAAAATAGAAACCATATGGGGGACTTACCCTAACAGCTGTGACGTCCACTTCGTCCCATTCAATCGGTACTTTGGCAGCTTCGAATATTTTCTGGACAGCCACGGTGATCTCCGGGCCGATTCCATGGCCGGGGATGAGGGTGACTTTGCGCACCCCTGTGCTGTACTGCGCCACACCAGCTCGCCCTGCTGGGACCTATGCAATAACAGAATAATCCTCGTATAACCTCTACCACGATTGCAGAATTCAAGATCGTAGTAAAATATTTATTAACCTCATTTTTCACACTCGCGACCCCTCCGGAGGGCTTATTTGTTCCCGACTCGAACAATTTCAGTAAGCTTTCGATAACTTTACTCTCACGAAAAGGCTTCAAAAGCGCATTTATGTAATTCTTCGACATAACTATAAGTCTATTTTTGGATGGGAAAAGAATTTAAACGAGCCGTCGCAAATGGTAAATATAGGAGGGTTGCATGCGGGATTATGTGAGAAAAACAAAATTACAACACTATCTACAAACTTACGATTTTTCTGATAATTCTCGCAGCCATTTCACAAAATTAAATTTTACAACGGGAGACACTCCGCGGCGGAGGGCGGAGGGGGAGGATACTGCGAATTCGACATCGACGCATGACCGGAAATTACTGTCAAGGTTAATTTTTCGCGGTAATACGTTAAAATTTATAACTATCTTTGAAAATTTTAAACTTTCGCACAAATTTATTTAAATTTACCCATTATTTTATTGTTATTATAATTAAATACAAAATTAATATATATTATATTAAATGAAAAAATTGTATGAAATTAATATCAGAACATAATATAAAGAATAATTTTACTTACAAAACCAATTTAATATCAAGTTTTATTAATTATTTCAAAACTATTAAGCTAAAATGTGTTTTGTCTGTGATTTGATTAAACTTTGACATTAAATGTCAAAACCTGTTAAGAAAATGTCAATACATAATAAATATGCCGAGTTTCTTAAATAAAATTCTCAAACGAAAACTCTCAAATACAACTTCAATATAACAAAAATATAAATATTTTTTTATTAATAATATTATTTTTCTTTAATAACAATATGTCACGATAAAGTTAATTTTCTTTTACTTAAAAAAATTAAAATGGAACAGCCCTTATCACTGAAATTGTCGTCGCTGAGTCTAATATCTCAGCATAAGTTAAAATGTATATTAACAAAATGTGGAGATAAAGCAGATTTAATAATAGACCCAAAGCTAATAAAACCTTTGGAAAGAATTTGTGGAGTAAGTTGGCTCAGGTAAACTAATTTAGAAAACTTTATATTTCGATTTTCATTAAAAACATATGAATTAACAATTGGTAAATAAACTGTGACGAAGTTTTAAATCATGTTTAATTTTTCAGGCAACATGGAGTTGATAAAATATATAAAATGGATCCACAGCTGGGTGCAACAACAAATATCAATCGCATCTATTTAATATCAGCGTGCACATTAAAATACAAGTGTGTTTTAGATCAAATATCTTCAGTATTGAGCCAAAATCGATCTTTAAGTGATGCTAAGTATTTTAACTATTATTATTGTGCTAAAAGTTATAGATATCTTATTATTCTATGTTGAGAAAATAGAGGGGCGCTATACGATATGTGCAATTACATTCATTTTCATGGGAATTTCTATATTGGATGATCAACTGCTAGTTTGAAACTTCCTTTTCTTTGATAAGCAGTTATTTGTAGAAAAGAACCATTCGCTGCTTATCTAGTATTTCTATGTCATTGTGGAGCTATTTCTGTGACAGGGAGAACGAAGCTGCTGTGTGTTATCTTTAGGTAAACTCTCTGCAAGTGGTTACTTGATTATTTTAGAAGGTATAACGCAAGTTATGAAAGAAATTTGTAAATCCTCAGTCTCAGGATATAGGAAGCCTGATAGTCCTTGACAGAGATCAAGATTTATGCTTCTAGCTTATGACTCCGGCCTACATATAGTGGCGTGTTATGTGGAAATATTTGATATAGCTCTGGACATATAGAATTAAGTGCAAGATACAAAAATGAAGGTTGGGTAAATTAATTTGTGAATAAGAAGCCTAAAATTCAAAACGAAGAACTCAGCTATGATGCTTGATAGTTCTATAGACATTGTATGGGGACATAAAACATAGACATTCTCAGAAGTTCTCAGTGGGGTAAGTTCAAAGGCGAAATTATTAAAAAATGAAGATATTAAAGCATTAGGAATTCAAGAAATGAACACAGGTGTTGGCAACTACATACAACAAATTACATTATATAACAAAAATTTAGTGAAACCTGTGTTAGCCGAGCGAGAAATTATATCAGAATGGACAACAAATTGGAACACTTTAACAATAACGAAAGTGACATGTTGAATAATGAATAAGAAACAATTCACTGTTGTTGATTGAAAATTTTGGCCAGGACATTTATTTTACAAAGTTTAAGTCTAATGGCTTGTTGAGTTAATCAAGGCTTGGCTTCTGAAGAATATAACTCACTTGTAATAAATATTTACGCTTTAGGTGGATATAAGTTTTTATAGTTTCACCTAATTTCGAACAGTGGTCTGTTAGTTCAACCAACTACTCAAAGTTATCTTTAGGTAATTGGGAACCTTTAGAAGGTGATAGGACGCCCAAAAATGGCAGACTGAATTTCAAACAGTAGTAGCTAATACACTGAAAACAACTTACCTGTTAATCTGATGACGGAAAATAACATCGTTATGATTCAAAGGAGGAATATATCAACTTGTCGCCTTTTGTGCAGTCTTTTAACTCTGAATATCTTGTAGAAGTATTGACAAAATTATCAGCTTTAGAATGATTTGAAAGTGGGTGGGGCATTAAAGATAAATTTAAAAAAGGGAATGAAAACTTTAAATGAGGAAGTGTCTAATTTAAACATACAGAATGATATAGATTTTGGTTAAAAAGATGCTAAAAAGCTTGTTGACAGTATTAAAAAAATGACACTAAGTTGTCCACTTTGCATTAAAAACGAGGACTGTATTAGTTTATATGATAGGCGGGTACATAGCAGAGGATCGCGGCTTTAATGTTGTCAAACAGCTGCAATAGTAAGTAATAATTGCAAGTGACAATATCGCTGTGGAAGTGATTTGATGCAGGCCTAATACATAATTTTGTTTATTTTGGTCATCAAATATTGCTAAAAGAAATAAAATAAACTGCTATTAATATTCAAATCTTTAATATTTGGTCTTGGTCATTCATATATACTATGAAAGTAAGCAACTGAATGTATGTATTGTAGCAATATTTTATATCTTTGAAAAGCTACTGAGGTTCTTAGATCCTCTAAATAAAACTATTAAAGTTAGCTATTGGACTTGGGTATATATAAGTTAAATATGATTTTGAAGATTGTAACACTTTGTGTTCAACTACTATGTATGTATATTTCAAAATCATGATCAAACACTGATTGAGAGTGTAAGAATGCAAACTTTTGCGTGTGTTATTTACGGTATCTTAAATTTTCTGTATTGTCATTTTATAACATATGTAGGTAAGCCAAGTTTATATTAAACTTGTACCTTAAAACTGATATTTTACAGGTTGTGTTCTATATAGTTGGAACATGTCAAATGTGGAATTTTTTTTAATTTAAAAAAAAAAAACTATGTAAAGATTTTTTTTTTTTTAATTCTTAGTAATATCTTCTTTTATGGAGTTTATGACAAGTATATTATAGAAAAGTAAATGGAGTTCATTTAATAATATCATTAATCATGTAATACAAAAGGTTCTTCTTATGGTACATTGGAAACGTTAACAATTACTCATTATGGTAGGATAATGACGTCCGTATAGTTATTTGATAGGAACTACCCCAATATTATTTTAAATTATAAGGTATTATATACCAGTTTATAGGAAAATATTTTTAAACGCATCGGACTAATCAAGCTTAAAAAAACACCCACATGTTTAGTAGGAAAATAGGTATTTGTAAATATCAAGTAAAAATTACAAATTAACACTGTCATTACACACAAGTGCGAGCTTCTTCAACACAAAGCGTCAAGTCTCTTTTTGCAACGACATAAAAGAAATGACAAACATAATATGTAACAGAACTCTGCCTTCATGACAACAGTAGACGACATCAATCCTCATTTCCGACTAATATATTAACAAGTAAGCTGACTAGTCGACTTGTAGTACCATATTGTATAGAAACGAGTGGTCAATTGTTCAATTGTTTTTCTGATTTGAGATATTTTGTGGTGTCAGTGACCGAAGAGGAGGGAAAATGGAAATAATTTCAATACATATTCACTAAGGAGTTTTGGAAGCTGTTATTAAATAAGTATCTGCCTTTAAAAGAAACATGTCAACTATATTATGTATTATAACTAGTACATTTGTGACATAAACATATTAGATTAATTGTATTTCAATATTAGAACTAATATTGGTATTAAAGAAAATGGCAAGAAAGTGGATTCAATTTGCGTAGAAGTACTTAATTTTACTACTGGAATATAATATAATGTAACAATTAAAGAAGAAAAACGAAGAAATTAACATTAGTATGTCAAAATTGGTTTATTTCAAAAAACATTTAATAATTAAGTTACTTGTCTCATTTTTAAAATATGATAAAGAAGATATATGTCTTAAACTTCTTTTGCCTGTAAATTATAATTAGATAATAATGATTTTTAAACAACATATAATTACTTTGCATTTATTTGAATTTCTAAAGAGGTTTATTAATTTTCCCCTAATTTAAAAATATATGCATGTCACATAGGCCCTGCCTTAGTTAAGGTGTTGTGAATTTATTATTTCATAATAATGAATTAAAATAATCTAATAATATAAATAACATCGATATACAACAATATGAGGAAGCCATTAATAATTTGATTTAAAAAATATTACATACATAAAGCATTTCAATACATATTTATAATTAGGTATATATAAGTGACAAAAAGGACAAATGTGTAAATCATATGTAATTAGTAAATTGATTGTGAATTATATTAGATACTCTATGCATATGAAGTATCAGCTGTATATTTTTTTGTAGCGAAAGGCTGTTGCTATATAGAAGATGATGAATTCTTTATTTATTTTAAATAAGTTACAATCAAAGTAATAATCACAATATTTTTATATATAATATTGACTAATCGTCAAGACCTTAAAGCTTTTATATTTTTTGCCACATTGTACAGAACAAAATGGCGGCAACCCCCATCTTGTTAATCCTCAACACACACAGTATATATGTAATGTATGTAGTGATTGTTCACTTCCGCCAGTACTGAGCGAACTTGTGGAACTGTTCGACGAGCACCGCCATCACAGCCGTCACGGACATGTCCAGCAAGTTCTGCAGATAGTGCACGGCCTCCTCATCTCCGAGGTCCAATCTGGAATTTGTATGCTTTTACTTAGATTTCTTTCTTTTTTTATGTCTTCACGCTAGTGTTAAAACACTTTGTTGCTTAGTGACTATATAATCGAATGTACCATTCTTCATCACTCATCCTCTCTACTAGCATTCTAAGCAAGTTTATTTGCTTTTAAAGAGAACTTCTTAGTATGTACTATATTCAAATTAGTCGAAATAATGTGAGTCTGTATGTACGCACCTGAGCTTGTCCTGCACCTTCTTGACCGCCTTGTCGGGCTCCAGCGCGATGTCCGGCACGGAC
The DNA here is from genome assembly GCA_037178615.1 of Dione vanillae. Lineage (NCBI taxonomy): Eukaryota > Metazoa > Arthropoda > Insecta > Lepidoptera > Nymphalidae > Dione > Dione vanillae. The sequence continues at coordinate 395,897 of JAZFAU010000220.1, read as the reverse complement.
GCGTCCACCATCAGCGAGAACAGGTTCAGCATCAGGTTGGCGTGTCTGGAACGAGCACGGGGCGGGGTTTGTGCCGACATCAATATAATAGACAGGTACACACTTAAATTCAAGATTTTAATGCTTACACTTTAAAAATCATAAAAATATGCAATAAAAACAGCATTCTCTCTCGCCAAACTACTATTCTTTGTAATAATCTTTGGGTAGTGGAAATTTGTAAAATCTCCCTACAGAGATGCTAACAAGGAAACAAGTTGTATAAAGCGTATAAGAATTTCGACGTGGCGTGATAAAGAACGCATGGCTCAGTGGTAAAAGCGCTTGCACGGTTCACAAGAGGACGCGGGTTCAAACCCGCTGCGTTCATAATTATTATGTTTTCTTTAGGTATTTTTCTATTTCAGTGTGGATTAACACTTCAAAATCATAAAAACAGGCACACAATTCCTCGGATGGCATGATTATTTTCCTTTAATTTAGAAACATACGCATAGCATATGGTAATGTGTATATCAAATTTCATAATTATGTATAAAAATAATGAACAATATCGAGCCTTTAACGCCAAATTATCGTTAAGCGACACTTTGGTCGAAAATGCGTTTTTTGTCCTAAATAGTATTAACAGACCTATAGTGTTAAAATCATCGTGAATATACATGATTTAAAATGACAGCGTAGGCGACAACAATTTTTATTGTAAATGCCCCGCGGTCAATGTGTTGTTGCATAAGCGACCGGCTGTTTATCGCAACGGATATAGGACAGCGGACAACGGACATGGACAGTATATTAAATGGTGTCATCGTTTTTGCTTAAATCTTAAACATATCCCAAATTTCTTGATATACAGTTTCGCTAACAAAGTTTTGAAAACCTCTCAGCATAGCAGAAGAACTAGTCGTGACATAATAGATATCATTCATTGAGATCTCAATATTGTCGACGTAAATGCTTAGTGCTCAGTGCTAACTACATTTATTCCAAGAACCAGTCCAGAGTCATCAATCACACACCTCCTGAGGTGCAAGAAGGCGGTGTAGCACAGCTTCCGGAACTCGTGGTAGTGCTCGGAGTGGACGCCGCCCATGGCCTCCACCATCTCGCGGCTGAGCTTCATGGGCGGCGGCAGCGGCTTGGGGTCGCGGCCGAGGATGTACCCGAAGTCGATGTGGAAGAGCGCGCCGGCCGGCGTCAGCAGCAGGTTGTCGAGGTGGCGGTCGCCCACGCCCAGCAGGTACGTGATGACGCAGTAGCCCGCGCAGCTGCGCAGGTACGTGTCCATGGCGTCGGCGCGCACGCCGTAGGGCGCGCCGGGGCACGCGTTGTGGCGCCGCAGGTAGCTCTGGATGGAGCCCTCGCTGGCGAGCGCCTCCGCCACCGTGGACGACTGCACGTACTGCAGCAGGCCGTGGCGCGAGCTGGTCGCGAGCACCTTGTAAGGCGTCAGCTTGAGGTCAAGGTTTTCACTGTAAACATCATCACAATTTATTTATTTAATATTTAAACACTTGTTGTTTTTATTCGCGGGATTTTGTTTGTGTAACGTCTGAGTTAAGTAGCAAAAAATTTCATTGTGATATCATATCTATCATTTTGTAGAAACTTGTTGTTATTATTCGCGCGATTTTGTTCGTGTAACGTGTGAGTAAAATACTAAAACAACAATAATACTTTTTTTATCATATTTACAGATTTTTCGTATTGATTGGTTACTTCCTACATAGAATTAATTAAAACGAAAATAATTAACCGTGCCTACAAAAATTATATTTGAACTGACACCAGACACAACCGACGGAAACAGTCAAGGTCATTTTCAAAAATAATGTTACCACATTTAACATAATAGTGGTGGCCTCATTTATTATAAAATTAAATGAACTATTATAGATGCATCGGCCTTATTCATAAAAAGTTATAGCACGTTTAAAGACTCGCTATAGTACAGTTGTCAAAAAACGTTATTCATAACAGCATTTTAGTGTTAATCAGTCTATAAACCTATCATAAGTTATAGAGCCGAGAACCCGAGTGTTTTAACGTCATGTTTTTTTATTGTGTTATACATGTATCTATTAAAAATCATCAATAATTGTTATTTTATACTTTTTACCAAATAAATATTGATTTTTAGTAACCGGAACTTTAATTAAAATAATTTTATGAAAAGTTTATTTGATTTTTTTCTTTATTACCTTTTACAGTGGTAACTTATGTTAAGTGTATTTTTTGATCATTAACTTTTTGCAACTTTTACATGTATATTATCTTTTATTTTATATTATTATTTCTGCATGCAAATATATTTATTTATTTTATATAAAAAATAATAAAATTGCATTTTACACGTTAAGTTAGCCTTTAAGTGTGATGTATAGTGTAGGAAAAGCTTTTGTGTACAAATTACTTATGTATGAAAGTTAAAATGCACTGTACACTTCCTAAATAAATAAACAAAGAAACAATCAAATATATAAACAAATAAAAGAACCTAAATTATAATATAACAATAACTAATATTAAGAATAACACCAAAAACACTCACCGTCTCAACAGCTTGTCCATCAATGTGATCATTTGTAATATGAGTTGGTCCTGCCGCAGATCGTCACCATGTTTGAATATCGCCTCATATTCCATTCCCTCCGACGTGAGGAAAGTCAACTTGCAGGGCATTAGTGCTGACTTGAATAAACTTGCTTTCTTCGCTACAATACCCTGAAATATTATGGAAAGTGTTTTGTTTTGAACTGTAATTAACACTAGAGATACTTGGTTTGTGCCCTTTTAACTTATGCAATATGTTCTTATCATGAATATTAATTATATTAATGTTAATATATAACATATAGAATTAATATTAATCATGAAGTCATATCATATCTTAATTTTTTTTATATCTATTGTTACTTAGAACTAAGGCTATGGCTAATAAGCTAATTAAATAAATTTATATACTCTAGCATTATAAATAAAATGAAATAATACAATAAAGTGGCGTCACACAATAATGGCATAAAATGAGCTGTGGTAAGACTTATAGCTTAAATATTAGGGCATGTCTACTATAATGGAAGTTGTGAGCACTGCATTCCTGTTTCTCTTTTATTTTATGGGAAGGATCTTCAAATTGTATTCCATAATCCATGCAGTATAAGCAGAGAACAGTGTTTGACACTAGGTTTTGCTTACTTGCCTGTTAGGCAGAGAGTTAGTACAGAGTGTCTTGAGATACTCTACTATTTTTAAAGCTATTCTTGTTAAATGGGTTCCCCCATGCCGTACAAAGGAAAACATCCTTCTCAATAAATAATATTAGTACAATCTGCAGTATACATTAATATACTAAGAAATATTTACAAATTTATAAATTAGAAAGAAGATTTTTTTTATATTTAGTCCTTAATATTTCCTATGCTACTTATTACTTTATTTAACTTGTTTTTTTGGATCTAAGATTTATTATGAGTTTCTTTTCTGTATTTTATGTTTTGATTTAATTTTATTTAGTTTTTTGTAATTTTATTTTATTAAAATGTTCGTTCGTTCGTTTTCAAAAAATCTCATAACATATTTAAACCAACATAAGACTTGTATGAACCAACCTTAATATTAACACTGGGGTCCAAAGGAAAGGGCATAGGTTCAAAATTGGTGAAGTTAAACTTGAACGCATCAGGGTCTGCCAGTAACTGTTGCAATCTCTCCGCTTTCTTGTTCCTGTTGCCACTCTCCCTGGCGACTGTCTTCACCAGTTTGACTAGCTTGTCTATGAACACTTGCTGTCTGGCGAGGAACGATCTTGTCCTCTGATGGTCGGAGTTACCTGTGTGGGGGTAGAGAATAATAAATAGAAAGTGTAATAGAGAAACTAGATATAATTGTATAATATTAAGAAAATTTATGTATATTTTTATGATTTTTTAAAGTGCTTATCCACACAGAGGATAGGAAAAATATTTAAAGTAAACATACAAAATTTTATAAATATATTTTTTATGTAAATTTATGTGTTATTTATTTACTTGAAGTAGAGTTTGGAAGAGGTTGTCTTGTATATATCATATTTTTTTTAAATATCAAGTAAATCTAGTGTATAAGATATTTGGCTTTATGTTACTCGCTTGAATGTGTAATTAAAGGCATTTAACTTACTGCAGTTAGGGGGACCAAATATAGAACCCGTACATACCTATTAAATACAGTCAGAGACCGTCTCAAGCTTTTAGCTATGAAATTATGTGATCAAATTGTATTTACAATTATCTTATGACGTCATATCACGTATATTAAAAAAGCACAGACTTTATTCAATTAAAAATTCGACGGGTTTGTTTGGGGTGGAGTGTGGTGGGGTGGGGTGGGGTGGTCACGTACCATTGGCCAGCATGGTGGAGAAGGCGCGCATGACGGCGAGGTAGTGCGCGCGCGCGCCGGCCGGCCGCGGCGCGTCCTCGCACTCCACCAGCAGGTACCAGTACAGGTAGTTGGCCACCACGCTGTTGTCGCACGCGCGCGACACCAGGAAGCGCGCCAGCCTGCGCACGCGCAATGTCAGGAGTCAGTCAGTCGCACAAGGGGATACTGATATTTTAAATATCAATTTGACGTTGTAACGTCATTAGGGTCAATTCTATAGGAAGCTGCCACTAGGTCAATTTACGTTGTAATGTCAGTAGTTCTATAGGAAGCTATCACGGGGTCGGAAGGTAAATTTTTTAAATGTCAATTTATGTTATAATGTCAGTAGTGTCAGTCATACAGCTAAGAAGCGGAATGCAGGTTCTGCTAAGCTGAAGCGGCGAGATAGTTAACAGTTGCTTTCAAATATCATTTACAAAAAAAAAAAAATTTTTGTTTTTGTCATAATTGTGTAACATCAAGTGACCCTAATTTATTATAAAATTTAATTTTATTTATAACACCAAGGATAGAACGTATAAACTTGTGTAATTCGCTTATCAGCCATAGCCTTAGTTCTAAGTAATATTAGATATAAAAAAAATGTAAAGATTATTGTAGATGTTCATTATGATAAATATTAATTCTATGTATTAATATAATCAATATTTGTAATAAGAACATATAGTGTAAGTTAAAAAAGGGTACGGACCAAGTGTCTGTAGAGCTAACTATTTTGAAATAAAAAAAAAATATCATTTACAACTATGATTTATAACAAATCACAAGAATCTCGAGGGAATGTTAACAGCATTTATAACCACGTCCAATTATTATTCTTGTAAAATTCTGTTCTTAAATAGAATAACACGCTTTATTTAATATAACGTTTTTAAGTTTTACTTTAAATGGCTCCATTTAAAACCTAATACTTGTAGGATTTGGTTATGTGTACCTTGTGCCAAGTGTCTGCCACACGTCACTCATTTGTATCGTTGATTTATTTTATTTATATATTGTATCTTATGTCATTATTTAAAAAATAAAAATATATTTTAAAATCATTTAAAAAAACAGAAAATATCAAAAATAACAAACATCGTGTTGTTTAAAAAAATATGAATATTCTACTTTTTTTTTTTTTTAAAAAAACATTTGCTGATAATGTAGTGTGATGAAAACCACGTGGCTTGGAGCGGGTTAGACGGTTTCCAAGATCCGTAGGTTCAAATCCAGTTTAAATTTTAATGATTTTTTTAATGACTTACCCGTAATCGTCACTGGCCGCAGTGCCGTTGTCACTCTCCGCCGTCTCCTGCACACTCTCCGCCTCTCTGCTTATCGAAGAGCTTGTCATCTCACTTCCTGTTAACACTGTTATATTATATTGTTAATAAAATAATAATAACTTCACACAGAATAGAGCAAATATTTCCAAATGTATATTAAAAAGAAATTCGTGGATTTAATACCAAGCACTAAAGTTAAATATTTAAAATAATTCTATATCGGACTTACACAAAAACAAAATGAAAATTCATCATTACTACTAGAGCTAGTGCTTCCTTGGGTACTTTAGGTGCGTCTGCACTAGTGTTGTGCTTACTTAACATGTTTTATATTCTTTTAATACTTTTGAAAATAATTATAGCAGTAGAATTCTACAATGAGTAGAGTGTAGAGAAATATATTTATACTATTTATGATCTTCTCTTAATATGTTTTAAAAATAACCACAAAAAATCACAAATATATTCTATTATAAAACGATTTAATATAATATCATAAAAGGTAAACCATTTAAAGCTTTCAAAATCCTTACCTGAAGCGGAAAGCAAGCTAGTTTGGCTTCCTCTACGACCACTCATTAACAACTTGCCATCGGAGTCAGAGTACACAGCTACCTCCTTGCCGCAGACTTTTGCAAATTCTGTGGAAATTATTATTTACCCTTAGTTAAAAACACACACAAAATTGGTACCTTATAGATATATGTATCACAGAAAAGACTAATAAATAAATAATAACATTATATTCGTTTCTGGGTTCGATCCCCAGTCGGAGAAGATGGATTTTTCTATTTCCATTTTCTTCGCTCTGGCAAACTAGGCAAAGCGCGGCGTTGAGTTCCGCCACTCAACATGCAATGCCTCGAAAAAGGCGGAAAGCGAGGACAGAGAAATCAGCGACTAAGCAACGGCGTGTCTTAACACTAGGTTCCCACAGTCCCTGCAGTTCCCTCTGCCTACCCTGCCTTGTGCGGGATAAAGCGTGAAGCTAAAAAAAAAATAACATTATATAGTGCAGTTAATTTCATACAAAATTAGAGCATATGACTGTAAATTTAGATTTTTTAACTTCACAAGTTATATTTTTCTTTATCATTTTCTTTTATTATTTCAGAGTAGAGTCATTTGTTTGTATTCTGTTAATTAAAGTTAGTTATAATTTTAAATATTCTTGTTTCTAACATCGAGCACTTCGCCACTTTAGTACTAAGATTTTTTCTTTTTTTAATAAATAATTATTGTTTTTTTTTGGTTCCTCCACTTCCTCCGCTTGCTTTATATGATTTGTAATACTTGTAGTGTATTAAGTATTTCCAAAAACTACCTTCTTGTATTTCCGACAAATCTTCATATTTTAACGCTTGTACTAGTTGTAGTATGTATAGAAGTAGATCTTCGTCAGGCGCCTGCTTTAATCTGGATATCGCGTATCTATAAAATTTAAAAAAAAGTTATAATAATATACAAACGTTCATAAGACAGTATACAGATGATAAATTACAGTTGTTTTTTTTTTTAATTCTAATTGTTTTTGGTATAAAAAGACGGGGGAAAAAAACGACAAATGGAAAGATAACCAGTAAACAATCTATATATATTATGTAATAATTAAATAATAATTCAAAATAAATAAAATTAAATAAATTAAAATTTAATCACACTCTAATTTGATCTTAAAATATAACAAATACTAACTTCCTAACAGCGGGATGTGTAAATTTAGGTGTCAACAATTCCAAAGCGTCCTCCACGTCCATCGGCGCCCACTGCTTCATCATGGAAAGGGCTTGTCTTACTTCACCTGAAATTGATATATATTTTGTATGGAATCACTTAGTTGTTGTATCCATACTTTTTTACCAACTACAAAAGGGACTTTTAAAATATTTATACTATGTTTTAAGATAGTTAGAATCGACTTAATTTATTTTCTGCTTGTGGAACTCAATGCTGCATTTTGTCTTACCGAAAGAATGGTAACCCCAGGGACCGTGGGAACCTAGTGTTAAAACACTCCGATCTCCGCTTTCCACCTGTTCAAGGCATTGCGTGTTGAGTGGCGGAACTCAACGCCGCGCTTTGCCTTTATTTATTATTAATCTTATATAGTACACTTCTAAAGCAAGTATAAAATGGTATATTTATTATTTTTTTTTAGCTTCACCTTTTATCCTACTCATTGCAGAGTAGGCAGAGGGAACCGCTGGAACTTAGTGTTAAGACATTCCGTTTGTTGGTGGAACTCAACGCCGCAATTTTTCTAATGGCAGAACGAAGAAAATGGAAATATAAAAATCCATCCTCTCCTAAAAGGAATCGAACCCACAAACCATCGCGTTTACAGGCAGACGCTACGCCTCTGCGCCACAACGGTGTGAAAGAATGGGAAATGGTCAAATTATCCAATATTAGATGATAATACAATATATATATTAAAGACTCGCTATATTTACCAGGTCTGTTCCAATTGACACAAGCTAAGAACTTGGAGAGAGCTCGCGGATGTGATGATAAGTAGAATCTGCAAAAACATATATAATATAGGTGAGAGAATATTTATACATTATATATTCTACACAGTATATATATATATATATATATATATATATATATATATATATATATATATATATATATATATATATATATATATATATATATATATATATATATATATATATATATATATATATATATATATATATATATATAGGTATATATATATATATATATATATATATATATATATATATATATATATATATATATATATATATATATATATATATATATATATATATATATATATATATATATGTATGTATGTATGTATGTATGTATGTATGTATGTATGTATGTATGTATGTATGTATGTATGTATGTATGTATATATATATATATATATATATATATATATATATATATATATATATATATATATATATATATATATATATATATACTGTGTAGAATATATAATGTATATATATTCTCTCACCTATATTTCCATATCAAGTCCTGGTCGTCTGCCGTCAAAGTTACCAGGGCGGCAGGCGCGGCGAGGAGCGCTGCCAACTGATCTCGTTCAGCCGCCGACGGCTTGGCGTCCCGTCCCGGTACGGCGCAGCGGAGCGACCGCGCTAGCCTGTGCTGCTTCGATTCTATGAGATTTTCCTACAAATGTGAACAAATGAGATCAGATTTACATGGTTATATATTATATTAAAACATACTATTTGCAGTTTTAACTATTTTTTTAGGATATTGAATATCTACATGCATATAATCTATCTATAATCAATATAGAGGTCCGTCGTGACACAGAGGCGCATACGTGTAAACGCGACGGTGTGTGGGTTTGAATCCATACTTGGGAATGATCGATTTTTTTATTTCCATTCCAGGCAAGAGCGTGGCGTAGAGTTTTGCAATTCAACACTCAATCCCTCGAAAAGACGGAAAGCAGGGAACGGAGTGTCTTAACACTAGGTTCCCTCGGTTTATGCGATTCCTTCTGCCCAACATGTTATGAGCGGGACAAAGCGCGAAGCTAAAAAATCTAGATAGATAAATAAAGAATGAGAGTTTGTTTGTGATTTCAAAGTAACTAAGTAATTTTTGCATATAACTGTTTACACGTGATTCAAACATGAATCGTTTACTTATTCTTTAATTTTTATCGGTCTTTTCGTGTCTACAAGCTAATCTCTGGGAAAAAACATAAAAATTTGAACGCAGCGGGATTTCAACCCGCGTCTCATGCAAACCGTGCAAGCGCTCTAGCGAACACAAAACCATGCGCTCTTCATCACGCGGCGTCGAAATTTCTATATACTTTATACAACTTACTTTGTTATTAGCATCTTTATAGGCAGATATTTACAAATTTTTGCTATCCAAAGATTATTACACAGAAAAAACGTTTCGCGCGAGAAAACGCTATTTTTATTAAATATTTTTGTAATTATTAACGTCTTAATTTTTTTTTAGCTTCACGCTTTATCCCGCACATGGCAGGGTAGGCAGAGGGAACTGCAGTAACCATAAGAACCTAGTGTTAAGACACTCCGTTACTTAGTCCCTGCTTACTCCGTCCCCACTTTCCGCCGTTTTCGAGGCATTGCGTGTTGAGTGGCGGAACTAAACGCCGCGCTTTGCCTAGTTTGCCAGAGCGAAGAAAATGGAAATAGAAAAATCCATCTTCTCCGAGTAGGGATCGAACCCAGTAACCGTCGCGTTACAGGCAGACGTTGCGCCTCTGCGCCACGACGGTCCTCTAGAAAAATACTTAAAGAATATTTAAGTTTTAAAGTGTGATTATGTATAATAGATTAACACAAACGAGTATATATGTATATAACATTTTCATTTAGAAAGTAAAACGTCAAAATATGGACCGTTATACTGTGAAAGTGGTGTAGTCCATTTTTGAAAAAAAAAGTAGCTTATGCCTTATTGATTTTTGTATGTAGAACTAGTTCATGTTTAATTTCTTATAAAATTCTGTTTTGTACAATTTAAATTTTGCATTACTTTATTGCTAAGTTGCTTTAAGTTAATTTAAATTTTATCAGGTAGAGGGAACCGTAGGCAGAGGGGGAGGACCGTAAGTACACAGTGTTAAAAGGTGTCTTAACACTCCCTTACACGCTTTCCGCCTTTCGAGGTATTGTAGGTTTAGTGGCAGAACTTAACGCCGCGCTTGGCTTTAGTACCAGCACAATTAAAATCAAAACAAATCCTACCTTCATGGAAATCGAACCCACCACCTGTCACGTTTCCTTTGCTAAACGACGGTCCCCAACGACAACATTATTATTAAATAATACTCTATTTTCACAAATAAATATTGTTTACAGTTCACACTTCATTTTGTTGAGAAGAAACAACTTAGCGTTTCATAGATTCACCGTGCGGGTGCCGGGCCCATCGTGTTGTAGGAAGAGGAGCTCCGAGCAGCGCTTGGGACTTGCGACCCAAGTGCAGGTTTAAAGGGCCCCTTTGAAATGCATTAACGCTCACCTTCACTGTCCGAACTCCTCCCACTACCTAACCAAATTTTAAATGGTACTATAGAGAGATTTCGCTGTTATACCTCTCGCTGCTTTTTTTTTTTTTTTTTTTGGAGGAAATCCTGTTACGGATACCAAAACGAGTGGGGACTCGAACAGGTTATGTGGGACTCGTGGACCGGCAGATGTAGGCCAGTCCACATACCCACTAGAACCTCACGGTGCTCCTCCTCGACCGCCTTCGGCCGTGAGACACGGGAACTGCACAGTCTTCCGTGAATCACGGCGGCGGGAGCCTGTTAGGCACGTCACGGAGTCAGGGGCGGTGGAACACCCCCGACGGCCTTCTCGGAGTAGCGCGCGGGAGCGACCTGCGCGCGCCTACTCGGGCCAGGTGAGTAGGCGGCCAGCTTCCCCAAGCTGACCGCCCTCTGGCCGATTAGGGCGGAAGGCGGCGATCGTGTGCCGCCCTCCGGCGACCCGGTCTCTTGCGGCGGATGGCGAGATTGGCAGATGCCTCCCTCGCCCGTTCCGCTGCCTCTTTCTCGAGCACCACTGCCTCGCAGAAAGAGGAGACCGCGTCCCACGACGTCTCGCAACCGGCCATGGCCTTAACCACGGCCGGGAGAGAGAGGTCGTCCCCTATGACGTCACGCAAAGCGCGACGTTGAGACGCCCAGGCTCTGCACACCTCCAACGTGTGCTGGGCCGTCTCCTCGTGGCAGTCGTCGCAGTGGTGGCAGCGAGCGTCTGGCTCCCTCCCAGCGACCCCACACAGGTATCTCCCGAAGCAACCGTGCCCCGTGAGTACCTGCGTGGTGCGGAAGGTTAGGATGCCGTGACGCCTCGCCAACCACTGGCGGGAGACAGGACGAACTGCTTCGATAGACCTCTGGCCGGCGGATGGTGTTGTCAGCCGGGACTCCCACGCCTCTAATGCGGCTTCCCGCTCCTCTGCCACCTGTGGTGCTGACCTTGCCGGATCCCCGGACGCTGGGCCCCGACGCCGACAATAGATCGACGCTAGGGAAAGAGCGTCCAGGTCCCACGGCAGGACTCCAGCCAGCACGCACGCCACCTCACCGGAGATGGTCCGGTACCCCCGTATCGCCCGGATGGCCATTACCCTCTGCGCCCTTCGCAGCAGAGTGACGTTGTGCCGATCCAGGGCGTCCGCCCATACGGTGGCACCGTAGAGGGCCATCGACCTGACCACTCCGGTTTACAGCCGTCGGCTCGAGGCGCTCGGTCCATTCACGTTGGGCAAGAGACGCGCCAAGGCCGACGCTGTTTTCAAGCTTCGGAGCCAAGGTGGAAAAGTGGCCCCGAAAACTCCACCGACCGTCCAGAACAAGTCCGAGGTACTTCATGCTCCTTTTGACGTCGATTTTGACGCCACCGACGATGATATGGGCATCTGGTGGTGGGCCCTTCCGCGGAGCATGAAAGTAGAGGGCCTCGGACTTGTTCAAGGCGACTTCTATACCTAGCCGCTTGATGCGGCTGACGACTTCGGCCACCCTGGCCGTGGCGAGAACCGCCGCCTCCCGATAAGTCCTCTGCTGCGCCAAGACCAGCGTATCAACGGCGTAACAGAGGACCCTTACCCCCCTCAGGGTGCTGCCCCGCAGCACCCAGTCATACCCGATGTTCCAGAGGATCGGACCCAGCACCGATCCTTGTGGAACACTGGCCGACACCCCGAACTCCTCCCATCCTCCTCCAGGAGCGGGAAAGGTCACAGACCTCCCGGACAGGTAAGCCCCGATGACGCGGCGCAGGTATGGAGGCACACGATGGTAAATGAGTGCCTCCTTAATGCAAGGCCAGGGCAGGGAATTATAGGCGTTGGCGATGTCTAAAGACACCGCCATCACCCCTTCGCCCCTGGCAACCGCATCCTGCGCATGGGACTTCACCTCGAGTATGGCATCCACCGTCGACCGCCCCTGCGGAAGCCATACTGCAGGTCCGAGAGGTCCGGACCTGTCCCCTCCAAATGGTGTTGTAGCCTCATGGCTACAACACGCTCAAAGAGCTTGGCGATCTCGCTCAAGAGCAGGATGGGCCTGTAGGCGGAGGCTGAATCCGCCGGGCGACCCTCCTTCTTGATGAGGACTAACCTGCCTGTCTTCCACCGCTGTGGAATTATGGCTTGAGCCAGACAGACAAAGAATAGCCTTCGCACTCTAGGCCCCAGGATGTTCAGGGCCAGAATTAATGCCCGGCCGGGAACGCCATCCAGCCCAGGGGCGGTGCTCTTGTGCCGAGATCGGCGAATAGCCTCTTCGAGCTCTCCCCGACCTGTGGTGTGACATTGTCATCCTCCTCTTCCTCACGCGCTGCAGGGCGGGCCATTAAAGGTGGTGAAAAATTGGCCTGCTGCGGGAACAGCGACGACAGCACTCCTCGGAGTATATCCGGTCGGAGTGTCTGCGTCAGGGGTGGAGACCAAGCCCGTAGCTTGCCGAGCACCATACGGTAAGGCGTGCCGTACGGGTCTTGGTCTATTCCCGCCACCATCTGATCGTGCGATTCGCCCTTCGCACGACCGATTTCCTCCTGCAGCTGCGTTCTTGCCTCGACATAGACGCGGTACAAACGGTCTTCCTCCTGCTCTTCCTTTTGTACCCGATAGTGGCTGTACTGGCGTCTCGCGGCAACGCAGATGTTACGCAGTTGCGCGATCTCCTCCGACCACCAGTACACCTGTCGCCGTTGCGGACGACGCCTGGAACGGAGCATGGACGCGTCACAGATACGCGTCATCGCTCTCTGCGCCCAGGTGGCAGCGTCTTCTGCAGACGCCAAGCTCTGGGGCAGCCAGGCTTCCACTATCGCGGCCTCCTCCAACAACTGCCTGTCGAGGCGACTCAATTGCCACCGAGGTCCGCACTCTAGCGAGGTCGGACTGGGAGTTGACGGCTCCGCTGGATGTGTGGATATCTCGTAGCTGATGTAGAGATGGTCCGAGAGAGTCTCCACATCTTCCAGCACTCGCCAACCCCGAACACGGCGGGCTAGGGCCGGGCTCGCGAACGATACGTCTACGACGGACCCGCCCAGCCTTCGCAAACATGTGTTGGTCGTCCCCTGATTGAGGACAGACAAACCGGTGGCAATCACCCACTCCGACAAAGTCACACCACGCACCTCCGTCGTTGCAGAGCCCCACACGCTGGATTTCGCGTTCAGGTCTCCTGCGACCAGGACCTCCGCCGGACGTAGTCGTTCTACAATTTCCCCCAGTCGGATGAGATATTCCTCGAACTCCGCTAGAGTTCGATTGGGGGAAAAGTAGACACCGACGATGGCTAGATCGCCAACAAGTGCCGCAATGCATCCCGCACCCTTCTCTACTCGTGAGAAAGGCGGAGAGCCCGCAGCAACCTGGGTGATGAGCGCTACCACCCCGGTGTTGTCGACGACCCAGTCGTCCCTGGCGGGAACGCTGTAGGGCTCCGCAACAATACCTCTCGCTCCTACTTCAACCGCATATAAGCTAGCCCTAAACCTATTCCTGGTCAGTTCGTTTGTAAGATCGAAATACTTATTGAGTTTAAGGTGGTGACTTTTCGGGATATTTGTATCCCACGGAACTGTAAGTTCTACCAGTACTACGCGTTTTAGGCTTCGAGAATATAGAAAAATATCCGGTCTGGATGACGAAACACAAATATCCTCCGGGATTCTATACTGTTTCTCATACGTGTCCATCACAAGTGTCCAATCAGGAGCTGGATCTAATATGGAGAAAGGCTTTTGTGTAGGTTTTTTATGATAACCTTCATTCACAAACTCTATTGAGCGTTTGCTGGTTGTTATGTTTCTCTGTGCTCTTGCTACTGAAAGACTATCGGCTTCACGTATGATTTGATTGACCCCTATCCAAGAGTACCCTACACCCCACCAGCATATGTTTAGCTGTCCCCACTGCCTCTTTACAGATGTAGCAAGATTTATCGGTAGCTTTACCCCATCTTACTAAATTACTTTGATCTGGAAGAGTCATTTGGAACGCATTTAGATAGAATTTTAATAGTGCTGGAGACCAGTCGTGAATTAGGGTGCGCCATTTTAAAGCTAAAAGAATACAGAATTCTCCTATAGTTAGCCACTCATTTTGCATTTCTGAGTCCATTGCGTGCACCTTATACTTATCGTTCTCGTCTTGCCGAATAAAAGATTTTATCATGTCTGTGTCTTGGACCTTCCTCTTTGATCCTAACCCTACTTTACTAAAATGTGCTCCTATTATAAATTGCTTATGGAATTTAAGTCTTGACTCGAGCTCTAGGACACTTCTGTCTCTTTGAAGTGAGG
Organism: Dione vanillae; assembly: GCA_037178615.1. Lineage (NCBI taxonomy): Eukaryota > Metazoa > Arthropoda > Insecta > Lepidoptera > Nymphalidae > Dione > Dione vanillae. The sequence goes on along the minus strand of JAZFAU010000220.1, from coordinate 380,866 downwards.
TAACAATCTCATCCTGTGATTTTCCCAGAATATGTGTTTTGGCGACTCTTAGATGTTTATAGAGTTCCGATGGTTTCTTTAATCTCAACCCAAAATTATTTTTGTCTCTAAATAAAGTTGAGGTATCCGTCGAATGCGCTAGCCCAAGCCAAAACTTCAGCATCTTTATGACGCTTGCATCTAACTTTGCCAAGAGGGTTTTATTAAAATCATATACGAGGAAAGGCCAATTCAGACGTGATGTTAGAAAATTGTCGTAAATCCAAGCTTTCTTGACATTACTTATAGGTTGATGGTCTACCTTTTCAAGATCCGTCATAAAGCTGTCGACTAGTACATCTAAAGATGGAGTTCGGCCTTTGTAATCTATTTTCTTACTGAGAAGTTTAAAAGGTGCCGCCTCAGAAACTAAAGCAATGCTTTCACCGCCAATTTTTAGTCCCGGATCGTAGGAGGTATATTTTGTGTCTCGTCTTCCCAGACAAAAACAGTGACATTTACTAGGTTTTGTCCCCATTCCTTTGGTTCACGTGCAAAATTCGTCTACTTCATCCAATAGCAGCTGGCATTGCTTTGGATTCCTAATGAGTATCAGTCAGTATATAATTTTAAACGTAAATTAAATACTTTTCAAATATTAAATTGTAGGCTAAAAAATTAGATTTTGATACCCAGAAATAAAATTTTATCAAAGAACATATCTTCCCCAAACCGAAGAGACAGAGAAATCTTTAGCTTACAAAACATATATTATTAAAACATAATTCTTATCGTAAACACAGCTGACAATGTATGACGGTGCGGTTGGTAACACGGGGTCATTGCCGTTACCAGTAAACATTCCAGACCAAGGGTTGACGTCAATAATTATTATTTATTTATTTATATATAGGTATCTTGTTTAGTTCTCGAAATGTCTGTGTATGTGAAAAGTTCAAAAGTGTTTTAAAATATTAGTCGTTCCAAAATTAATTTAATGATTTTTGATATTTTTTTATTTTTGGATAATTATTAAGTAAATAAAGTCTATTTTGGGATTTTTTTAAAATCTCTGGCGATATAACATTCTTTTTTTTAGCTTCACGCTTTATCGTTTTCTTTTAAGCAGAAAAAGCAGGGTAGGCAGAGGGAACTGCAGGAACCGTGGAACCCTAATATCAAGACACTGCCTACTTCCCTACTTTACTACTACTACTAATATATTACTACTAATATATAACATTTTGTTTATAAATAATCTTATATATAACTTGGTTTATAAATATGAGAATAACTTTGCCTGGTATAATACTAGAAGCCCAGATTTTACCATGTTCCAATACCCACAGTTCTTTTTAAAAAAAAGTCCACATAAAACAAAAAAGAAACACTAAAAGCTAAAGCAGTAAAATCTTAGTTGGCAAATGTCCAGGCCACTCATCATACTTAAAGAGACGTAAGCTATTAAGGAACGTAGCTTTGTGTAATATTCTCTATATCATTCTTCATAACTATCATTTAGTTCAATATATATAAAACAATTTCCTATATCACAATGGCATATTGGAACTTTTCTAAGTAATATTTAGGAAAAATCGCCATTTAAGTTGTAGTTACAAATAAATCAATCGATGCCTTGAAATTGGAAATCATGGAATAGAGTGTATTAACATAGCGCTCTCCCTGGCTTCTCTGACATACGGGAGAGATGGTGAATCATCACTTTAATCATCTCAGTTTTTTTACATTAAAATAAAACATTATGTAATTATACCAAACGTTTCAAGTCTTGCATAGATTCGTACCTTATCGGTTATCAATAACATCTTTGTACATAACCCCTGGAAAGTCCCTACGGTCCTGCTCCTCATTTTATAAATAAAGTGTTCCTGATGTTAACTCGTTCCCTACCTACCTACCTACCTATCACGATTCTTACATCACATGCCTTTTACCATTCTTTTTTTTCTATAGCTTCACGCTCTATCCCGCATACGACATGGCAGCCAGAGGTAACTGCAGGAACCTAGTGTAAGACACTCCGTTGCTTCGTTCCTGCATTGTCCGTTCCTGGCTTTCCGCCTTTTTCGAAGCATTGCGTGTTGAGTTGTGGAACTCAACGCCGCGCTTTGCCTAGTTGCTAGAGCAAAGAAAATGGAAATAGAAAAATCCATCTTCTCCGAATGGGAATCGAATCCACAAACTTTCTTCTTCTTTCATAATTCATCTTTTCAACGTGTCTAAAGTATAATGTCAATCAATTTCAAAATAAATCAAGGTACGTCCATATTTGGGAATGTGTATATAATAAATATTATCCAACATGTTGTCAATTAGCATTAATTAATAAGATAATATCGTTCAGTACTTATGCATATATATTTTTTCAATTTTATAGGGCCGGCATCTAGTCTACCCTGAAATTTGACCTCAAAATTTATTGAAACTGGTGTAGCATTGGCAAATTTCCTAGAAAGGCTTTGACTAGAGATGTTCTTTATATAATAATTACATGGGATTCGAACCTTATATCGACATGACTCGGGGTAGTTTCCACCTTCCATGCTATAAGGAATGCAGCATATAATTATGTAACATATTTTTATGATTTTTAAAGTGTTAATTTACAGAGGATAGAAAAATACTTAAAGAAAATATATAAAAATTTGAACGCAGCGGGATTTGAACCCGCGACCATCTTGCGAGCCGTGTAACATATATTAACATTAGGGTAGTGTCGAGAAGCACGGAGGAGAATGTGAAATAGGCTTCCTACACTTCAAAATACACGAAACGTGAGACAATTTAAAAACATTACTGAAAGTATTTTAACAAAGATGGTATCAATCTTTTACTTTTTAATAATATCCCTCTACCAAATTTGACTGAACTTTTATTACCTAGAACCCACAGTATTTTGTTACCATTATGGTCTTTTATATTGGTTTTTTATTATTATTATTTTTGTTCCACAATCACTAGGTAACTCATTTACTATAACTAGCTTTCTAACTGCGTCTTCGCCCGCTTGAATAGAACTATTAATTTTATTATTAGATAAAATTAAATGCATTTGGTTATCTTAAATGTTATTCTCATGCAAAAGATAGAGATATTACTGTAAAATTTCAACTATACGCCTTCGATAGTTTCCATGTACAGTCGAAAAAAAAAACCATCGCCACAACGTTACAATTTTCAGTAGGATAATATTATATAATGAGGTATACAAATAAAATAATGATAATTTTATTAAATTATTTTTTGACTTTTTTTTTAATTATAGCTCCTTCTTCCTCGAGATTCTAGCCTCAATTTCATGCTTAACGTAACTTACTATGTGTTTTCTTTAAATATTTGTCTATCCACAATGAGGATAATCAAAAAAATAACCATCTCCAATATATCGTCCCTTAGCTTTCAACACCGCTCAAGTCGAAAATTGGCGGTTTTTACTTTTTAATGTTATTCGATAGAACGAATTATTGCGCATCTAACGATAGGTCACTCCATAAAAATTTTGACTAATTAGACTATGTTCTTTCAAAAACAGTAACAGCGCGTAAGTCAAATGGTCAACACCGCTCAAGTACTAAATGTGATTAGAGAATTATACAAATATTCTAGGTTATATAAAGAGTTATTTTATTAGTTTAGGTCAAAATTAATTCTATCATCATTATTATTTATTTCTTAAGATTTTTAATATGTTAATTTAAATTTAATATATTTAACATATACATGTTTGATAAAAACACAAAGCTAATATTACTGAAACCAACACCGCCTAAGTCTAAAAAAGTATCGATCAACACAGTTCAAGTCTGTCAATTGAATCAAAATAAAATAAATAACTAAAATTACTTTATTACATTATAACTAAGAAAGTTGTTAAGAAATAATACAAAAAAATTACTTATTTTTTGAAATAAACAGTTTTTTGTGTCTCCTGAAAAGTTGCATAAAATGATTTGAACGGTGTTGTAAGCCAAGGGACGATATATATTTGGCCTTAACTAACCTGCAATATTTCATAATCGGGTACAGTGACAATTTCCGCTTGGGCTCTAAACTGGTACATTTCGTCTCCATCCTGTTCGTAGTACACCACTGCGTGCTGTAAAGAAAAATATTTTTATAATTTTCATCACGTTATTACAGTTAATTGTAAGAAAGTTAATGGGTTGCGGGTTCATATTCTATATATAATATTCTTTTTAATCCTGAACATAGCAGGGTAGGCAGAGGAAGTCAGAATCGTGGGAACCTAATGTTAAGACACCCCGGTCCTCGCGCTTTGCGTAGTTGCCAGAGCGAACAAAATGAAAATGAAAAAACCATCTTCCCCTGATCGTATGGAACCCACAAACCGTCGCGTTTACAGGTAGACTCTACGCCTCTGAGACAGGACGGATATATATATATATATATATATATATATATATATATATATATATATATATATATATATATATATATATATATATATATATATATATATATATATATATATATATATATATATATATATATATATATATATATATATATATATATATATATATATATATATATATATATATATATATATAAAGGCTGTATGATGTCATCATCATTAACAAACTTATCAATTTATACGCATAACTTAGATATTAAATTAAAAAAAACAACATTGACAGCCCACACGTGCCAGAGACAGGTTTTCAAAATTTGACATTTGAAAGTAAATAAAAAATATCATGTTATGTTATTTTTTCTATGACAAAAACAGGCAGACTGAAGGACAAGTTTTTGAAGGAACCCATACCCATTTTAAGCATATTTAGCTTAACAAAATAACAATTCTAATATAAAAAAAAAGTTTTACCTACTTATTAGACGAAAGAAGAAATGGTCTTAAAACACGTCCAGACATCATAAGTTTAAAGCAATTAGTGGGGTCAAATTAAAAATTAATAAACAGAAAAACGTTTACATACAAATTATGTTATTAAGAGACCGCTATACTATGACTTGCACAAAGCATACATACATACACTACCGGTCAAAAGTTTGAGACCACTAATAAAAATGTTTGTTATCAGTAAATATTTTAGAAAATATTGGTGATAAATAGTAATCTGCACACCTGCATATTCTATTGTTCATAAAGATTGCCTAAAAGCTTATTTTTTTGTATAAAAGTCAAGGAAAGGGCAATAAACAGGCATTGTATCCAAACATCAATGTTGCCGCCGAAGCGGTAAGCCGACAGATCAATTGTTAAAAATTTATTACCTCATTACCGCAGCTGGCGCTTCTAATTTTTTTACATCAACTTACAATACAATTGTTCATAATTCTCAAAATATGTTTAATTATTATTTTAACCTTGCATTTGTCTGGTTATTTCGAATATCCATACAGTTAGTCTGATTTTGGGGTTCCTACAGTCAAGACAGCTCTAAAATGGGAAAAGTTTGGAAATTAGTATTGAAACGCGAGCTGCCATCGTTGTTCTCCACGACGAAGGCAAATCTGAACTTCAGATAGCGAGTCAACTCAAGTTATCGAAGACTTGTGTTCATCGCACTATTGTGCGTTACAAGCAAACCGGCAGTAATCAAGATCGTCTGCGCTCTGGAAGACCGAGGGCCACGACTTCTAGTGAAGATAAATTTATTGTGGTGACCAGCAAGCGAAATAGACAGCCCCAGAAATTCGTGTAGAAGTCAACAAATCACGGGAAAAACCAGTATAGACCAGTAGAGACGCTAAGTTGTTTGGACGCGTTGCTGTGCGAAAACCTCTGTTAAAACTGCAGAATAAAAAGAAACGGATGCAATGGGCCCTAACCCATCGAGACTGGACCGAAGAAGACTTCAGAAAAGTTCTTTGGAGTGAAGAATCGAAATTTGAAGTGTTCGGGTCAAAAAGGAGAATTTTCGTCCGACGCTCCGCCGAAGAAAAGATGATGCCGCAGTGTGTAGTGCCAGTGTCAGTCATGGTCTGGGGTTGTTTCTCTGGTTACGGGATTGGAAACCTAGTCCAAATTAAAGGCATCATGAAAGAGGAGCAATATAAGGAAATTTTGGAGAAAAACGCCATTCCCTCCGGACTAAAGTTAATCGGCCGAGGATTTATCTTCCAGCAAGATAATGATCCGAAACATAGTTCGAAATTATGTAGAGGCTATTTATACAAAAAACAGTCGGAAAAAGTATTAGAAAACATGACCTGGCCTCCTCAAAGCCCCGATCTTAATCCCATCGAACTTTTGTGGGAAGAGCTGGATCGAAACGTTCGGGAACAGTGTCCAACTTCACAGCAGCCCACGTGGAATGCATTGGATTGCTAGAATAATATCTCGCAAGAAACTATAGATAAACTAATTGCTCGCATGCCAAGATTTGTAAAAGAAGTAATAAAAAGAAAAGGAGGATATTTCGAAGAAAAATCTGTTTAAACTCACTTGTGTGCATTTTTTTAAAAACAATAGTAATCTTCGAGACCTTATTTTTTTTAGTTTTAAATCTAATGTGTAATATGAAAATAAATCCAGTTTTCCATAAAATTTTGAATATCTTGAGTTTTATTTGTTTTCTCATCTTTTTTCATAGCGGTCTCAAACTTTTGACCGGTAGTGTATATATACCCACATTTATACATTTATTTATAAATTTCATAAAAAAATGATAAGTTGAAGTAGAATCCTAGTATAGTGACAATTACGTAGCTGTTTTCGTACAAATGCGACAAAACACGCATATACATATACTCATATCTTTCGATTATTTTAAGTTTATGGTTTTGATTGTTTCTATGTTGTTTAAAATAATAGAAGATTTTGTATTTTTACGATTTTTAAAGTGTTCATTATTTCATTTATCACCCAGCGTTGAAATTCTTATATGCTGTTCTATATCACAATTTAAAAAAGTTGTGAAACGACGTTTGTGTGTTAAAGGTTATTACCATATTAATTATTTCGTAAATGATAACACACCTTGGGAATGAAATGCTCGCTCCAGTCTAGTTCAAGAGTATCGTTATCAATAATAAGAATTGTGAAATTGTAAATATCTAGAAAACTAAAAAGATAAACAGATTAAGTCCCGCTGAGTTTCTTGCGCCTGTTCTTCTCAGGTCTGAGGCATTAACTTTAGCGAACCGGTGGTAAATTAAATTAATTATTTGACATTCAAAAAATGAAGCTTGTACTTCTTATTTTGAATAAAATTGTTTGACTTTGATGATTCACACTTATTTCGTTGCTAGCATCTCTGTACGGAGATTTTTACAAATTTCCGCAATCCAAAGATTATTACAAAGAACAAACGATTAGCGAGAGAGAATGCTATTGCATATTTTAATGAAGACAATTTATATTTGCTTGTTTTACCACAGAACTATTAAGAGATTCTTTAAAATAATAAAACTAAATATTGGATCACTAACATAAAAATCACAATATATGTATATATCTCAAGAAGATAATATTAAGGTAACAAATCGGTTAAATGCAAACGGTACTCGTGCACCGAGGATTCCGTACCAATTTCCTACTTGTAGATAGTACGTAGAGAAAATATTACTAATAAACAAAAATAAATTATATTTGCGGTAATATATACTCATTTTGTATGAAATTAACTACAAATATTGATTTATATATATTTTTTTCTGTAGTTAAGTTAAAAAACGCTTTAATATTTAATTTATTATTATTTATTTTGAAAGGTACTATACAAGTAAATATTCTATGAAAATTTGAAACGTCTACCTGTTACCGTTTTAAATATTGAGCAAAAAATACGAAATGAACACGTTTATTGTATGGAGACACTTAATATTATATCTTTTTGTAATTTTTAGCATTTGTTGTGATAACATCCATGGAAATACATTATTTGTGCTAATTTTATCTTTCTAACTATCGCGGTTTATGAGATACAGCCTGGAGACAGACAGATAGGCTGACAGCGGAGTCTTAGTAATAGGGTCCCGTTTTACCCTTTGGTTATGGAACCCTAAAAAACAACCATGAGTATTTTGTAATATGAATAACTAAGAAATATTCATATCTTTTAATTTATATTATTTAAAACATTTTTGATAAATTATGTATAAAACAAGTCGTCCTCAACAATCACGTTGCACGTGGCCTTAATTATAATAAAATTTTGAAAAAATAAAAAAACCTAGATAATATCAACTATATTTTTTATTTAATTATCCTTATAGTTTTCTTTGCTGCGATTTAAAGTCCAATATAAGGAAACCTATTTTTTTATACAAACTCCAAATTAAATTAAAATGAATAGGTAATTATGGTTCCGCCAAGGGTTATGAGCTGAAAAGTTGCCATAAGTTGTGCTAAAGTACTGTTGATATTTTTTTAATAATACTTATAATTCTAAATCCCCTAGTCTGACATTTTAATTGTACTCTAATTTTTTTTCGTAGAAACAAAACCTGGGAAAAAGATCACAGAAATTTCCTGGCACAACTTGGCCGACTTTACTAACATATGTTATACAAATTACACCACATACAAAAAGTACTTAATTAAAAAAAAAACACGTTTAAAATACTTACATTGATGCCATCAATTTGCACGGTGGGGAACTCAATCATGAGGTACATATAGTTGGAACTCCTTTTCTCTTTCTCATTTATCATTTCTATCTCCCGAAACGTTAGTCTATCCAACCAGTCTACCTGCAACGAGTAAAATTTACAATAACATATAAATATTTGTATGATTTTTAAATTGTTAATATACACTAAGTATAGAAAAAGTACTAAAATCTCCCTACAGAGATGCTAACAACGAAATAAGTTGTATAAAGCATGTAAGAATTTCAACGCGGCGTGATAAAAAAAGCATTACTTAGTGACTCAGTCAGAGCGCTTGCACGGTTTGCAAGAGGCGCAGGTTCAAATCCCGCTGCGTTAAAATCTTTATATGTTTTGTTAAGTATTAAGTATTTTTTTAACATAATTTCAAATAACCTAATATATAATACCTATACCTTAACATATAACACTCAATAAAAGCTAACATTTGTCTCCGCGTTCTCTTCCCAATTTTATGCATGGATCTCTACATATAATTAAAAAAATAGCTTTTTGTTTATGGTAGGCGTTTTAATTCAAGTGTCAAAATACTCAACGTTAATTCAAAACATTGTATGTTTAGTAAAAAAATATAAGTTTCATAATTTTAACTTATTAAGACAAAAACCACTTATACATCGGACCTGATATTTTAATATTGAAAAAATAGCTTTTACCAAATAGGGAAAGTCAGCTTTATACCAAATAGGGAAAGTCAGCTTTCTGTCGCTTTTAAAAATGAATTATGTAACTATGTGTGGGTACGACATATCATTATATTAAGTAACAGTAAAACTGTATATAAAATAAATTAATATTTCGAAATCCTTTGTTATCCATGAGAAGGGAACTTTCTACAATAAGTTGTAGGAGACTTAAATCACAGAATAAAAAAGTTTCAATTTAGATAGAAGATGAGTTCTTGCTTGCTACTTGCTTTTAAACAATATAATTTTAGCAAAAAAATGGCATTAATGGAGTTGGTCATAAAAATGTACGACGACCTCGTAGTTACCAACCATATCAAGGTTCCATAGAAGACGATTTGAGATATCATGTCGAAACAAACCTAAATCAGTACCTGTCTACCTATGTACTTCTACCTATCTACCTTCAATACCTAGCTCTACCTATCTACCTAGCGAATTAATTCCTGCATTTTATTTTTTTACAAAATAATATAAATATTTTATCTTCTTACACAGATTAAAAATGTAAATGTAAAATTTATTTACAAAAAAATATATAAAAATATGAAGGCAGCTGGATTTGAACCCTTGTCTTTTGCAAACCATAGCAATATGTTTCTTTTAAGTATTTTTTCTATCTTTAGTGTGGCTTAACATTTTAAAAAGTAAAAAAATATTTATTTATTCTTTATTTATTAAATTCTCACGTGAATAACTATTGTAAATATTTTGTTTATTAGTGGAATTTAAATAGAAAGCGACTAGAATATACGCTAATAATATTGAACACTCAAAAAATATTTCGTGTTTTCAACCATACAATATTTAAAAAATAACTAACAATTTCTAGTACAACGTGACACTGAAATATTTACACATTTGCGTAAAATATGAATATTTAAATACTTATGGCGAACGCATTACAGAATATGTATTAATATTAATATGTCTTATCTTTAATTTATTGTCACAACATTCAAAATAATAATTAAAAAAGCTCGAAACGCCACAAATAAAAAGAAGATGAACATGAAAAAACAAAATTAAAAATTCTATTATTGAAATATTATTGTATTATATTGTCTAACAATCTTTATGTAATTAAGAACAATATAAGTTAAATTTTATGTAAAACTAAATATACTGTAATACTTAAAGTGGGAGATGCTAAATACGGATGAAGCAATTACCCACCTTTCCCATATAGTAGGGTAGGATAAGACCTTTTGATACCTGCGGATAATCTTTATCACGCTTTTTCCCGCAAAACAGCTAGGATAAAGAAAACTTAGTGTCAGAACACTCTGTTTTAAACAAAAAAAAACAAAACTTACTTTAGGTATATGCCCATTCCTGTGTTTCTTAGCTAGCTTGGCCAGCCTCTGCATCTGCTCTTTGCCACGATCGGGTGCCTTGCCCGGCGTTTTCTCGCTACCCTCCACGCCGGGCCACACGCGCAAATCGAACATGCCCTTTGTTAGAACGACACGAATTTTACGAAAAAATACACTGCACTTCTTATAAAACAACGATTTAGTTTCAATATTACCCATTTCATACCAAAAATGTATAATTATTCAAGTAAATCTTCCTTTTCATAACTAATTTTCGCTATATAGATATTTAAATGCAACTTTAAGATTCATTTTTGTATTAAATCAATGTTTACGTAAATTGTTAAACCTCAATTATAAGCGGCACGTTTGTTGCGTAGGCTTGTCTAAAGAGCACTGATCGGTTAACGGTTTACTCTTACCCTTCCAACTATTAATAAAAATAAATAGTAATAAAAAGAAATATGTCCCTTTTTATCATTATATATTATATTATTTATTACTAAGATATTTAAGTATAAATATTGTTTATGTAGACGACGAAGCGTGCCATTGAGATACGCCTTTAGGTCGGAAAGTGGAGAACGGAGTGTCTTACCACTAAGTTCACTGTTCTTACCATGTAAGCGTAAAGCTGTGTTTTTGTTTATTTTAACGAAATAATATAATAACATAATTTAATACAATATGTTGTATTAATTGTAATATATAATATATATTTTTACTTAAATTTTGTAATTATTAATTATTTACATTGACCACATGATATGGTCGGTAAGGAAAATCTAGTGACAGATACCAACCTTGGGAACCTAGTGTTAAGACACTCCGTTCCCTGCTTTCAGCCTTTTCGAGGCATTGTGTGTTGAGTGGCGGAACTTAACGCCGCGTTAGCCTAGTTTCCAGCGCAAAGAAAATGGAAATGGAAAATCTATCTACCCCTCATGGGAATTGAATCCACAAAAGATCGTGTTACAGGCAGAAACTGCGCCTCTGCGCCATGACGATCCTCTTATTATCATTCATTGATGCGTATAATAAAAATGAAATTGATCAATGTCAGTATGTACATAAATTATTTATGAGATAAACAAATATTGCGCCCCTTTATCAATATGATAGAAAAAGGAGCCAAAACATTTTTTTATTAAACTATTATCTGTTTGTGTGCATCCTTGTGCACTCTTATCTCAGAATGATTTAACTAATTTAAAAATAAATGCAGAAATAGTTGTAATTTGATACTATTTCCTTTTCACTTAGAATCAGTTTCATTCAATTAAAAAGTAAAAAAAATTGTATAAAATATACATACATATTATTATACAAGAATTCTAAGAAGAAGGTCAAGCTCTGCAAGTTTTAAAAATATCACTTATCCCATAATAAAATCTATAACTAATAATTGTATTTTGCCTATAAATATTTTTTTTCAGAACCAAATTTAAATTTTTTTAAAATAATCAATACTTAATAATTTTAAATATGTAACACCTACCTGCCTCAACATTCCATGTTTGCCGAACAAAGATATAGTGGTACCACCAACAATCATAACTTTGCCGGGACCAGCACAATCATATATAGTCATTGCCAATATAGCATTGCGGGGTAAATCACTGAAGTACACTGGTAAGGTCACCCATTCATTCCAGCTTTAATTAAAAAAGCTTATTAATTTATATTTATATTATTAGCTTTCCATTCACATAGAAAAAGTCTTCATATGATGCACTCTTAAAAAAAAACTAGGTCTTCTTATTAAAGACCTAGTGTTTTTCAGAGTGTTGATTTACCAAGTGCCATATCATAAGATAAACAAAAATATATTCAATATGATCTATTTATATATTCTAACAAAAATGTAAGGACAGAGGGGTTTTGAGTAAACTGGAGGAGGCCTATACCCAAGCTGGGGTTCCTATCCAAGAAACTTAAGCTACAAAAATAATAGCATGTGGAAAATTTATATCATAATAATTTAAGTAAAACTAGGCAATAACTTTAATTTATAATGTAAAAAAAACATATCTATCCTTGAAAATAGGTGGGCTTTGTTATTGTTATTGATATATTCTAAATAATATTTTATATCATAATACATTAATACCAGGAGTGCATGGTAAGTTAAGTTTTTTTACAATCACTCAAAAGCTATACTGAACTGTGATAAAACCATCTCATATATCAACATATAAATATAAAGCTTGAACTGAAGCCAATCTCATCCACTTTAATTGAAATATTTTGTTATTGATGTTTATAGTTGAAGAGATGTCTTAATCTTTCCTTGTATGAAGTACAGGACTAGTAGGTATTTCTAAATATTTGTGAACTTGTTTCTAAAGTATCTTATAAAATGTAGAGCATGTATAATTATTTTGAACATAATTGGTATTATAAAAATAATATTTCTAGATCGCACCTAAAATTAAATTAAGATGAGTTGCACATTGCAAGACTTAATAAAAGCAGAGTAGATTGACTAATGAAGGGATTTATTTCGTTCCACAACCCAAATTCGTTGTTAAGGTTCCATGTCTCAAAAGAAAAAATGAAACCTTTACATGAAACATATACACAAGGGCTGACCTCACTTGACTGATATTTTTTGTTTTAGTCCTTTACTTAAAGAGTAACAAAGAGGTGAAAAAAAATTATATATGCAAGTCAACTAACCTTTTCACAGCCTGGTACAAATATGGTACAAATATATTCAAAATCTAAAATTGAATAAAAGTAAATTTTTTTACAAAAATCTATTATCTCCACAATGTTTTTTATGCTATTGCTACATTAGTTCACAAAATTATTAGAGCAATTGCCGAAACAGCTACAAGGTTTTAGAAAGACTGCAACAAAAGGTTGTGAAATTTGTAAAGAATGACATAATCCTACTTACTTCCATCTATTAGTAAAAGCCTTGTAAGATGTAGTAACTGGTAATGCTAGAGGTACACCATCACAAAGCACTTGACACGTCACATATAGATCAGAACAGCCTTCTTGATACAATCCTGAGAATTTGAGCATGGGGTCCGATAATAACTTGTCATATTCTGGCTTGGATCTTTTTCCTTCAAGAGTACCTCTGAAAATGCAATGATATGAAGGGTTAGAGTATTTCTTAAATGAAAGTGGAAATATACTTTCAATAATAAAAATTTAAAGAAGAAAATTCACTGTGCTTGTGGTGAACATGTAAGAAAAACATAATTTACTTTAAAACAAAGACTATTATGATACAAATATAAAAAAAATACACCATGATTTTTATATAATATTAATTTAAGTACCCTCATCAAAACTTGTAATGCATACAAATAAAGATAAAGCACACAAATATTATAAATAAAATTATAATTATTGTAATGTTTAAAATTATGAAAGAATTTGAATATACGTACATTTTTATTTCAACTTTATGGTCCAGAGAGGAGCTGTATACATAATAAAATTTATCGTCGATTTCATTCATTTTTAAGCACACATAAGCTTATTACTTAATTTAATTACTAGAAAAACTTTAAAACATGAATTCTTTACACAGCTGTATCCAGCTTATTGCAAAATAGTACGTTTGTTTGTACTATACACTCAGTGCTGCTAGTACAAAATTAAGAAAATACCTATAAATTGTTAAGAAAACAAAGAAAACAATTTCTAAACAGTGGGTATAGTATAAGCTTATTACTGTAAACTTTAAAATAAAGTTTTGACTTTGATTAATTTACTTTATACAGATTAATGGCACCTATGTAATTAATAATTAAATAATATATATATAAACAAATAATTTTAGATTTATTTAGAAACCTAAAATATTTTTCTTTCTTACAAGTAATAATGTTAGATGTAAATATTTAATTGTTGTTGTAGATTCAGGACAAATATTAAATCATTTTCCCATAATTTGGGGAATACTAATATTATGGCAGCATTATAATATGACTGTCTGTGATTGCTGATGTCACTTTGACATATAATTCCTTATATTCATTTTGTAATACAGGTACGGAAAATATTAGGACAGTCCTAATAGGTAATATATATATGTAATAAAAATTATTTTACCACTTTATATTACTCTTTTCATAATAATTAAAATATTTCACCAATTCAGTTAAAATATTTTAATTGTTTCGTTGTTAATACTTTGAATGTACTTCTTCTTCTTCTTGAATTTACTTATTATTATCAAGAATCATTAACGCTATGTCAGTTGTCAAGTTCTCAGCTGACGTTTGGTAGATTAACAAAATAAAAACAAAGGCAACGTATATTTTCATTAAATATATTGTAAAACAAAGTAAAATTTTATTTTTTTGTTATAGTATAAGAAACGTATTTGTGAACGATAACAAAGGTGTGCACATTTACATTTTAAAATTTTCGTGTCTTATAGGTTATATGGATTAGTTTTTGTATTGTAAAATTTACATGACAAATATTTTTAAACATAAAGGCTAATAATGTATGGCTTCTAATTTAATTATTTCAATTAACATATTAGTTATCATTTTCAGTGACATGACGAAGCTATTGGAATGGATATCTATAACATCAGCCGTATTTGCCGTGTGGTATTCTCTTGTCGGTGGATATGTGAAACATAAATATATAGAGGAAAATATGAATTTTATTATGATATCACCGATAATATTTGTTATATTATTTGGTCTGTATGCTGTAACAGTTGTCTTATATCGAGTATTTACATTTAATAATTGTGAGGATGCTGCAAAAGAACTACAGGCTGAAATCTTAGAGGCTAAAAAGGATCTTTATGACAAGGGTGTAAGGTGGTGAACAACATTCCAGTTAACGTTAAGTTGTAATTCCATTTTATATTTATTCACTAAATAAATTATTTATATTTGCCATATTTTGGTGTTATTTCTCAATTTTTTATTTACTTCATTACAATATGTTCTTGTTAGTCTTACAAGAGAACAATAAAGGACAAGTAAAGTGTAATAGTCATGTGAAATAAAACAAAATTATTTGGACTAAGATTTATTTGAGCTAAATATTTATTTGCATGTATTTACAATTGTAATAATTTAAAAAATATGTATATTTTCACACCATACACTTTAAGATCAAAACTAATATTCTTAATTTAAGTTAAGGTACTTTACGGTATCATAAGTTGAGAAAATTGTGACTTAGAAATTTAAAGCATATAATTCAAAATGATGTTATGTACAGTAACAAAAATTCAAAAACAGCATGTTGTCATACAATGGTTAAAACAAACATCCACTTTAAAGCTTTTAGTATTTATTAGTATAAGTGTTTGAGATTTACAAATTGATTTCATACTAATTCAGTAGAAACACACATTTTGAGTTTATAAGATTTTAAATTTTATTTATTATAGTTATTTGTATCAGAATTTTATTTACCAATAAGTTTAAATATGAAGATGGCAATAATGTACCTTAAAGTGTAAGCTCTAAAATCTTTAGATTATGCAAATCAACAACCAGCAACATATTTAGCTGTTCAATAATATCTGATAGCTGTGAGGATTTAAATTTGTCATTTGTCATTTTTCATGATATACAATATACATGAATATATGAATCTATTATAATCTATTATAGACCAAATAAAAAGTGTCAGTAGAGTAAAAGTGACCTAATCTAATATTATTAAATGTAGAGAAGATAAAGTTTTTTTTTCACTGAATTTATATTTAGGTCACTTTGCTTCTGAACACAAAAATCATCATTGAAATTGTTGCTATTCTGCACGTACTTAATAAGTAAAAATGTAAGCTATGTTATTAAATTATGATTTAATTTTATTTTTAATTAACTGCATCTGATTTTTTAGGGTTCCGTACAAAAATAAAAAAACGGAACCCTTATAGAATCACTCATGTTCCTGTCCGTCCGTCTGTCACAACCAATTTTCTCTGAATCTACTAGACCGAATCAGGTGATATTTGGCAGGATGGTGTAATGCCCTGGCCCGAACACAGATGTGTAACGTAAAAAATATTTTTTTGAAATAAGGATAATTTTCGGGGATAAATTAGGTAATTAAAAAAAAATATTTGCGAACCTTACTGAGTCAAATATCAAATAAAAGGGCTTGTTATCAGGATCTCGAATATATATTTTTTAATTTTTTAAAATAAATAGTTTCGATGATATTCATGAAAAAAGCCGAAAATTGACCATTCCCCCCCCTAATCTCCGAAACTACTGGACCGAAAAATTTGAAAAAAATACCGAATATAGTTTATGGCTTGTAGATTATAGGAAAACCTATAAGGATTTCATGAATTGAAAATAAAATGGTATATTCAATAAAAAATGTTTTTAGGGAATAAACGTTTTCAGGGGAAATATTTCACTATATTGTGTACGGAACCCTTTTTTATATTTAATATCGGGTTTCATAATATGATTACTAAAGTAAAATATTATAACATATTACACAATTTTGTTATATATTTAACAAATCTGTAGTTTTTATTAAATTGAAATAAAAGAGCTTTAATAAATTTTGGATATTCATATTGATATTGCAGGTTTCTCAACTACATACAGAAAAGAAAGTATCACTTCAAAATCTTTTGCAAATTATATTTTCGACTATTCTATTTGTTATTTTTTAGAAAATACAATTCTTGCTGCTGCTGTAAATATATTTTGATTTGCAGCTTCTGTTTCTGTGGGGTTTTACTTATAGCACGACATCTACAGATGGCAGAAACGTCGGTTCTACATTAGATTCATTATGCCAATTTATTTACCATAGTCCGTACGTGACTTATATAAGAAATTGCATTTCAAGTGTTTAGTCAAAGTAAAGCTAACTTATATGAAACTATTTGTGATTTATACTACAAAATAAACTCGATGCGATTTTATAAAAACATTATAAAATTAAAACACTAAACACTAAGTCAAGTATACGTATTCTCACAATAAAAATATGCTATAAGTTAAAAATAATCTCTTTCACGTGTTTGATCGTACGTAAGTATAATATAAGAATAATTTAACACTCAATAAAAGTACAGTAAGACGAAAAAATCTTCAGTATTTTGATGTCTTCTTCTTCTCTTCATTTATGGCGTTTCGAGCGTGCCAGTTGAGATTTTGATATCTGGACGTGTATAAATATATTTTTTTTTAATTACTTCAAAAGTTGACAGCGACTATAAAACATTACGTCACTGTTTTAACCAATGTTTTTAAAATAAATATTTCCATTAAAAGATTAAAGTTTGTAACGTAACAAAATAATTTTCTATCACAACACAAACCGTATGTGATTATATTTTTCTTGATATGTAATGATGTTACGATATCTACTAATGGCGTTTGATCATTTAAACGTTATTTTCGTATAAGCGAATACATTATTGTCCAAGCTACTATTACGATAATGACCTAGATCAAAATTTGGTCACGCTATTTACTTTTCCTATATCTAACTTTTTAATACTAAAATATTCTACGTTGTTGAATGAAAAAAGTTTTATTATTATAAGCTTTTCAATGAGAATAAGGTTAAATTTTCTTTAGGGATTTACTATGATTAAATATTTTCGGTATTTTTTATTCTAAAGGCAGTTTAGCAATAAATTTCTAAAGGCAATGTCATAAATTTAAAGTGCTTGAAATTTTGTCATTTCATTTAAATCTAAGTCTAGGCGTGTATTATGTTTGGATCAAGACTGCAATAATGACTTTCTCATGGTTAATATTATACTTATTTTAAAAAAGTATAGAGTAATCTATTCATTATATATATGTATTTTAAGTAAGCAAGCATCAAACGTTCCTACAATCGTGTAGAAATTTAAATATTGCAGCTTACATACAGTTTAATAAACTTTAATTATTTTTTTCTAGTTTTGTAGTTTCCATGATAAAGTCACATGTACGTGCCTCACTAAAAGCTGAATGATATGATGAAATTTTAAAGCTACAATTTTAAATTGTCTATCTACTTGAATTGTTAAGAAGTGAAGAATAATTCATTCCCTTAGTATATTTTTAACTACTTTAAGATATCACTGAATCTTTACATTTGAAACACTGCTTTCATGGTGAAATATAAGTCACTGAATGTGTTCTCGATAAGCTGTGTAAGGCACACAGATTTACAATATAATAAGATGTATACAACATTAATTTTTAAATACAACTTTATGGTCCATTATCGTGCTCTATTAAATCAAAAATAATTTGTAATATTTTTCAAAATAATGATAGCAGTATTGTTTTAACGTTAAAATTTACATCTTTCATTATACTCCACGTACGTTTCGTACAGTAGTCGAAGCATTAGGGAGTATTCATTAAAATTAACATCGTTATTTTTATTTCTTTGATTATTCTCCTTGACCTACATAAACATTACAAATTATTTTACACATTTATTATAAATACATTATGGACCTGAAATAAAACATGATATCATTTTATATAAGTATAGTTGAACAATTAAAAGTGAAATTATTAATAAAAGTTCACAGGCTCATTTTTGACAGTCACAAATATTATTTAGTTTTATTTACTATCTGTATTTTTTTAATATATCTAAGTTGGCGACATATTCAAAAGTTTAAATAAATTAATTAAAAAAGCGAAAATTCTAATTGTTTACACAAAATTGGTCCAAAACGTTATTTGTATCTAATTATTATCTGTGTAATAAATTATCATTAAATATAAATTTAAGCACATACCATTGTTCATAATATTAAGAAAATATTGGGATCAACACAAAAACAAAACGACTTACTATACTCTGCACTTTCTAAATAATAATAATGTAGAACGTTTTTTTGAGACTTTTATAAGTAAAATTATTACTTAAATAAAAGTATATTTATATGTTAATTTCAATCTAGTTTTATACATTTACCATGTCACAGATGTTTCTCAAAATAATAATCCAATCATTCGTCTTATTTTATTTGCATAGTAATTTATTGCAAACTCTGCTAACCAGACATTATTATTTTAAATGAAATGAATTTAAACGAATACATAAACTCAAATCTGGCATCCCGCCATTATTTAGTATCTTGAATAGAATTTTTGTAATAAACCAGAAGTTGTTTCATCAAGAATATTATCCATTAAATTCTCAATTGTAAACACGTATCCATGTTTTAAAAGTAATTTAACATATAAGTAAATTAAAATTAACTAAGTTACTGATCGTTTAAACAAAACGAAAATATCTAATATTATAACGTTTTGCATTTCTTTTTCATACAAAATGTAAAGTTATTTTAACTTATTAATTAATTATCTGTATTTTCAAAATTATAAATTAATAATTAATAATCTTTATTTTCTTCATTTTAAATTAATTATTAATTATCTGTATGTATCATAGAGGCGGGTATAACTAGCTAACTAATAAAGCCTAATTGAACTAAATTGAATTTATAAAAAGGTACTAGGAGAGGTAAATTGGTGTTTTATCTTTGGCAATTTATTATTCGAAAAAAGATTGTGGATTTCAAAATGGTTTAGAGGACAAGAGTTTGTTAATTAATAATTAATTAGATACCTATACTTAATATAATAACTAACCTATATATTTATCGTATTATCATATCTATTTAAACTAGATCAAAGTCTAAGTTTGAAGGGTAATAATCACAGAATCTTGCGGAATATTTCCTCTCACTTAAGGGGCGTGTCTGTAGACTGGAGACTGTAGAGCGAAGGGTTTCTAGGCTTTTAGATTACGTTTTTGGAGCCATTTGCTTTGTCATTTTGCAAAGCTTTCATCGAGATAGTGTAAAAATATCTCTTTGTAGCTGTTAATCTATTACATATTGATCATTTAGTAAGTAATTTATATATTACTTGTCTATCAATACCCCTTATTAATCAGTTCACCAATATATTCCTTATAATTTCACACAAATCTTGCGACGGCCACAGCAATTAGGGATATACCAGCTTTAATCTTGATCGAGGGCCTCGTGTGTGGCGCTGAGGAATTTCCAGCGAGGATCAAAGCCCGGAGACGTTGCCTCTCTCTGTACCTGGTGTCTTCACCGGGAGGGTCGAGGCATTCAAATTCACAGCAACGTTCACCAACGCGAAAGTTTTTGCAGAACTGGGAAATTAAAATAAATATTTATGAATGTAATTATAAATGATATGTTTTTTATAGCTTCACGTTTTTATCCCGCATATCGGAAACTAGTGTTAAGATACTCTGTCCCCCGATTTCCGCCTTTTTTCGAGGAATTACATATTGAGTGGCGGAACTCAACGCCACGCTTTGCCTAGTTGTTAGAAATAGAAAAATCCATTTTCCTCGAGTGGGAATCAAACCCACAAACCGTAGCGTTTACGAGCAGACGCTGCGCCTTTGCGCTATGACGATGATATTTATTGTGGATAAATAAAATAGTGTATAAATATAAAGATAATATAAAGTTCAAATAGTATTTTATTATTACTTTCCATGGTGTTGAAAAAAAAAACTGGTTTTATCTTAAAATTTATCTATCTATCTTTACTTAGTCGTTCTAATTTAATACCTAGTATACAATATCAATTAGATATTACTATTAAATTTTTTACTCATATTTTTCACATATAATAAATAATAAGTATATTTAAGATCTTGTATTAATTTTATTATTCTAGAGCCATACGACAAAAATGACTAATTTTTAATTAACTATGAAATACGTAACAATTAAAACAAAGAAGTTAAAAAATACACAAAAGTACAAAAACTAAAATACTCACATACGGGGGGATCACAGTAAATAGCTTTACACCACATGGGCTTGGAGTGGTAGCACACACAGATCGAGCACACGCCTGGTCCCGGCACATAGAGTAGGCCGTGTGGCACAGATTTACCCTCCCAGTCCTTACAGTCTTCTTCTACGCACGCTGGAACAAGAAAAAAAATTTTTTTTTTTTAAAAATGGCAAATATTTCTATACTTTTATTTTTATTTAATTTGTAACAGAATAAGCACTTGGTTCGTATCATTTTTAACCTGTGCTCTATTATTTATTATATATATTTTTTTAAATTTCTTGTTACTTATTTTTTTAGCGTTATAAAATAAAATGAAATGTAACTATTTTAAACGTAATTAACAAACAGTTTAAGCTTTATATAACAGAATTATATTTATATACAAACTGATTTTTTTTTTTCATTTTGTAACAATGCTAGTGGCCATGTTATTTTGTTTTTCAGCTTAGTCTGTTATTAGATGACCAGAAAACCCTCTGAAGATTTACTTACGCTTTGTTTAAGCCGAAAAATACACACAAATTAAAATAATCGAATTGACGACCACCGCAGTGAGGCAATTAATAATTCAATTGCATTTATAACCAAAGGTTATGTTTAATAAAAAAATATTTGTTACTTTGTTTCAAATTCCCGTTAAGCACATCATTTTGATAAGTTGCCGACTTATATGCGGAACCAGAAAAAGTTTTATACGGCTATAAAACTTGGGTTGCAGATAAGAAGGATTTAGTTCGTCCCCACGAGATCCTAAAACTTACATAAAATTGCGGAACAAAATATGTTCTCGTTCAATTTTTATGACTTTCTACATTTTTTGTTACGGCTTAAGTAGTCTTTACATAAATCTGGTAATAGAAAGCGAAAAGCTTAGAAATATTGTAAATCTTAGCAACAAAAAGTTTAACATGAGGGCAGTTGTGGCGCAGAGGCGCTGCGTCTGCTTGTAAACGCGACGGTTTGTGGGTTCGATTCTCACTTGGGGACGACGGACTTTTTAATTTCTATTTTATTCACCCTGGCTAGCGCGGCTTGAGTGGCGAACACTCAACACGTAAAGCCTCGATGAGGTGGAAAGCGGAAAACGGAGTGAAACACTAGGTTTTCACTTTTCTTGCAGTTCCTTCTGCTATTTGGATATTTTCACTAATTTCTTAATACTTTCCCGCACTATTTTAAAAAAATATTCGTGGTAGACGGAGAGACAACATAGTAATAGCATAAGGTTTCGATTATTACCTATTGAGCCATGGAATCCTAAAAACTATATTTTTAATTACTAAAGAGCTTACAAAATATTAAAGGAAGGAAGCCATAACATTATAAGGGGAAGTTTTCAAATTTATCATATTCATACTTCCCCGTTCTGCCTTCTGGCTAGACAATGCACCGTCATATCGAAGGTAATATGTTAAAATAATTTAGTAGTTACTAGACCACAGTTTTCTTGGAAAGTATCTTATTGTGAACGCAAAGTTTGTGGGTTCAAATCCATTTGGGGGAGTAAATTATTTCTCTTCTAACACATAACGATAATGACATGACAATATTTATGATGAAAAGATTTCGCGTTGAGAGAAATCTGCCTTTCATACTATATACGGTATATGGATTGAAATGAAAGTGTAAAGTTAGATACTAACCAATTAATAGAAACAAAACAAATGTTACACATTATATCGTGTACGTATTAGAATAGAAGATTTTCACGCTTTCCGCCAAATTTTCGAAACATTGCGTGTGAATGGCGGAACAGTCACCACCACTAGGCGGAACGAGGAAACCAAAATAACCTATTCCCTCTCCCGGGAATCAAATCCACGACTTTGTGACGTAGCCTAGTTGAGGACCGGCGTGGCGTGAAAGTCTGCTTGTAAACGTGACGGTTTGTGGGTTCGATTCCAACTCGGGGAAGATAGAATTTATCATTTCTATTTTCATCGCCCGGGCAACTAGGCACGACGTTGAGTTCTGCCACTCAACGCAATGCTCCGAAAAAGGTGGAAAACGGGGAACGGAATGTCTTAACACTAGGTTCCTATGGTTACTGCGGTTCCATCTGCCTACCCTGCCATATGCGATTAAAAGCGTGAAGTTATAAAAAAATATAATTGTAGTCACCAGCACTATGCCAAAACAGTGTAAGCTTATATCGTAAATTTTCATAAGTTTTACGCACAAAGCGCGTCTCGCGTCGTAACTGTATCTTGAAGCCGATTTAAACGTCGTATATTTCAGTTTGAGATATATTATGACGTAACACGGACGCACAATACGCCCACGTTCAAATTATATTACAATTTTTTATTATCTCTGGTTTACCAGATCGTTAGATTTGTGATAACAGTGATTTTTATATATTATCTGTTATATAAGCGTATATATTTAATCTGTGTATTTTTGATCATACAATCTTTATGCATAATTACATTATGATAGTATATGTTTCATTGAAAACACTAATAAAAATTTCACATGTTTTAACCTACATAGACTTTGTTTTTTTAGCTTCATGCTTAATCCCGCCGTGTCAAGACGGAGTGTCTGAGTGTGTTACCCGCTTTCTACGTTTCTAAGCTTTGCGTTTTGTATGGTGGAACTCAACGCCACGTTACCGAGTGAGAATCGAACCTATGAAACGTCGCTAACGAACTACACGTACTATCTACGTACGTAATGTATTAAAATATAAAAAAAATATTGCAAGTACAATCTGCACTTACAGACGAGTATAGAAAATTGGCGTGTATTCATAAAAATCCCTCGCGTCGCCATATTTACCTAAAGCATAAGGGGTGGCAGACAAAATGTGCCCGTCGCCGAACTTATGCAACTATTTAAAAAACATGACGAGACACCATGTGAGGTTAAAGAGTCGTAACCTAAAATTATATAATATTTTTTTTTAATTTATACATAATAAAGAATTAATTAATACTTAGTTGCTGTTTAAATTTATTATCTGTAATAAATTACAGACAAGATAAAAAAAAGAAGAAGAAAAAAAGCGCGAACTTTATTTTTTTTTAAATAAATTCTATATGACCTTAGAAAATATATTAGAATGATGTCTATTGACAGTTAATGTTTAAACTTTCTTTATATTAGTATATGTTTCACAAGTTAATGGGGATAATAGAGTTCTGCGGAACAAATCAATTTGGCACATTTAAAAATAAAGCAAAACAGATTAATTGTAATTTTTCATGTCATTCGGACTCATATTTAAAAATGAAACTAACAGATTATAATAATTAATATACATTTTAAAAATCAAATTGATTTCCCAAAAAAAATTTCCTTTAGAAGTTAGACTTATTTGTTTAACGGAAGTGCGTTAACGGCAACGTTTTAATGAGGGAAAAATTTCGGCAGACCGGGTTCAAAGGATTCTCTAGTGAATGTGTGCGGCACGAGTCTCGAGGACTGTCTGAGAGGCTGAGTAGTCACCGCCGGATTGGATCGACGCGACGCGCCGTTGATGCATGTCAAATTTTTATTTTTGACAGCCAATTCAACATTTTACACTAAAATCATTTAAAAAACGTATAAAAATTTAAGCGCAAGTTGGTTTTGAAGCCGCGCCTCATAGAAATTGCGCGGCGTTGAGTGCAGTCACTCAACGGAAAAGCGGCAGAAAGCGGGGACGGAGAGAGCAGGAACTAAGCAACGGAGTGTCTTAACACTAGGTTGCTACGGTTCCTGCAGCTTCCCTTTGCCTACCCTGCCATGTGCCGAATAAAGCGTGAAGCCTCATAGAAATCGTCTAAAAGATCTAACTACTAAGCTATTTATTTTCCAGGTTGAAATCTTGTTGCATTCAATTTTTATATTTCCTTAAAGTATTTTTCTAATGTGGATAAACACTTTAAAAATTATAAAAAAATTTCAAACTGTCATTGGTAAAGCACCAATCACCAATGCATTGAAACGAAAAACGCGCTTTTTTATTAAAAAAATTCACAATTTTCTTTAGTAAATTTTACATAATTATAGCTGCTTGGCACTTCTAACTACGTATAGTAGAACATTAGCCCGGCCATAGTCTAAGTATGTACATTACATACAAATATTTCTTGTTAATAATTTCACACACATTCAATGTCTGCCTCTCGAAGAATTATATTAAAAATATATAATTCCCGCGAGTATTGTTCCCATTTCTTACAAGTTACTTTCTAACTCGCATTTTCTGTAAAGCTATTCATATGTATTATAATGAATTATGAAATAGCTTTTTACATATTGATTTACCGCCACATTCCGATATGGCAGTTAGCATTTAGTTGTTATATTTGTTATTGTTTCATCTGTCTTTTGTTATTTTAACTCCCCCACCTTGGCACTAGCGGCGTTGAGTTACGTACATACCCTGCTATGTGCAGGACACTGCTAAAAAAGCTTTCATCTGCAACATTTGCTACAATATTTCGTTCATTTTTTATTCTCATTAAGTAAATAAAAAGGATACCGAAAAGTTAAGTAGACTTTCTCTTGTTAGTTTCACGTGTTGCAATCATATACAGAAAAAATCGAAAAAAAAAATGTAAAAAAATTTAAAACAAGATTAGAGTTCATTGGTTGGTAGTATACCCATGCTATCTGTACGATTTATATATTATTTATATAAACTTATTAGCAAACATCAGTTTTATACTAAGTTTTAACCATATTAAGTTCAATAAACATTTTACACCAAGATCATGATATCATTGTAAAATATTTAATATGAATTTAAAATTTTATTATATACGTGAAAGATAATAGACGAGAAAAGAAAAAATAATATAAAAAATTATATGGCAGAAACAATTTCATTAACTTTTCAATTTCCACTTTAAAGTAAGACAGAGCAAGTAATATATGCAAATTCAAAATATATTTTTTTTATAGCTTCACGCTTTATCCCGCATAATGTAGGGTAGGCAGAGGAAACTGCAGGAACCATATGAACCTAATGTTAAGACCCGACCGTTGCTTTAGTCCCTGCTTTCTCATCTTTTCTGTGTGCTGGCGGAACTCAACGCC
This sequence comes from Dione vanillae, assembly GCA_037178615.1. Classification (NCBI taxonomy): domain Eukaryota; kingdom Metazoa; phylum Arthropoda; class Insecta; order Lepidoptera; family Nymphalidae; genus Dione; species Dione vanillae. Next base: position 354,463 of record JAZFAU010000220.1, on the reverse strand, counting down.
ACACTTTGTCTAGTTTCCAGAGCGAAGAAAATGGGAATAGAAAAATTCATCCTCCCCGAGTGGAGATCAAACCCACAAACCGTCGCGGCTACGCCTCTGCGCCACGACGGTCCTCAATATATTCTTGTACTTGTAAAAGTGTATTATATATATATATATATATATATATATATATATATATATATATATATATATATATATATATATATATATATATATATATATATATATATATATATATATATATATATATATATATATATATATATATATATATATATATATATATATATATATATATATATATATATATATATATATATATATATATATATATATATATATATATATATATATATTTAATTTAAATAGACTTTTACAAGTACTTACGAATCATATCACTACCACCGGTTCGGAAGGCAATACTGCTGCAAAGAGCTGGGAAGAAACTCGGCAGTTGCTGTTTTAAATATCTACGAGTATATAGCAATTACTATTAAATACAATCATAGTAGAAAACTGCAAAAAATTTAAAACACATCCATTCCATATATTTTTATCATTTAAGTGTTCCATCATGAAAATAAATACATAAAAGTGACAATGTACTAAAGTCATTGACTTGTGTGTTTTTTATTATTTTGTTAGAAAGCATAAATTATAATAATAATGTAAATTGTATATACTTTTTACATATAATTTTACACTTTAAAAAGGTGAAGGCTTATGTTTCTTTGTGTCCTGTCATTTAAAGAACAATGTTCAATTAAGTCGTTGTAAATGAATAACTTTTATACTTTTATGATACTTACAGTGTCATATTTTATAACTTAACAGGTCGTTTGCATATGCTTCTATCCCTTTCGTAGAAGAGTCGACTAAGAGAACCGCATTTGGGAACCTAGTTTTAAATCATTCTCCTCCCGTTCGCTCTGTGTGTTTCAGTGGCTTGTCCTAGATGCCAGAGTGAAGAAAACGGATGAAAAATTCGTCTTCTCCGAGTGGGAATCGAACCCACAAGCTGTGGCGTTTACAGGTAGATGCTGTGCCTGTACGCCACGACGGTCCTCAACTACTCACAACTCTCTACAACACTATTATAAATGTGAATATGGATGTGTGGTTATTGCAAGACTTTGAATATATAAAATAATTGAAACTATTGTGTAATAAATACGAACGGTCGCTACACAAACACTCAGACATATCGTCTGACTAGACTAAACCACGCACTCGAAGTTTTAATGAAAGCCCTTCATATATAATAAAATATACATTAATACGAATTTTGTCCTGAAAGCTTGTTCAAAATAATATATTCTATAATTTAAAACCAAACGTATGAGGAAGTATTGGCAAGAAGTTTTTGTTATATTATGTAAAGAACTTACTTGCTAGGTGCTTGTGTTAAAGTGTTTCTTCACACTAATTAATTGTATAAAGTTATATTAGTTTCTATCATCGTCTTGACAAAGAGACATATATCTATATGTAGCGACAAATATTATTTTCTTTTGAATTATACAGCAGTTCTCACTAAATCTTTATAAATATTTAATATTCATCGTGGCGCAGAGGTGCAGTCTGCATGTAAACGTGACGCTTTGTAGGTTCGATCTCCACTCGGGGAAGATGGATATTCATTTGTTTTGCTTCGACAACTACGCAAAACGTGGAATTGAGTTCGGCCACTCAACACGCATTGTCACGAAAAGGCGGAAAGCGGGGAACAGAGTGCCTTAACACTAGATTTCCACCGTTCCCGCGAGTGAGCTTCACGCTTTTTTCTAAAAAAAAAGGTTATATTTTGAATATTTTAACTTGTTGCTTACAAATATATATATATATATATATATATATATATATATATATATATATATATATATATATATATATATATATATATATATATATATATATATATATATATATATATATATATATATATATATATATATATATATATATATATATATATATATATATATATATATATATATATATATATATATATATATATATATATATATATATATATATATATATACAAATATATATATGCTAAATATTATAATAATAATATATTTAGCATATTGATTAAAAATACAGGAAGCCCTACGCCATATGTTCGCCATTCTTCGAGCTCGAGCAGACGTGGAAACCGTAGGAACGCGTAATGCTCACCGTCTGCTACAAATTCGGTTGTAATTTTACACTTTGTAACTTTTGTTTTATTTGCGAAGCCTTTTCAAGCTTTTTTTAACCAATGTTTTAATTTTAAGTTTTGAAATATCAAAAGCTTCCGCTTAGCTTCCTTCCGGTCCCGCCGCTAGAACCTTCTTTGTAGAATGAATGGGACTCGTTAAAGAGACAAATAAGCTGCCTGCCTTAAAAGTTTCACTAGGATGTACGTATTTTGAGTCTTGCTAACGTAAATATTTTGTAATTTTGTGCTTTTACTCAGTCTTGCGCTTACTATGCAATCTGTCTGAATACATTTTTTTTAGGTTTATGTACATATATTACTTCGGTAAAAGCTTCATTAAAGTAGTAAGCTCGCGCCACTAAATTTAATATGTACATATTATATTAGTAAAAATCTCTTAAATGGGATTTTTACTACTTCGTAGTTTAAAAGAAAGTACGCTGTAACTGGAACCTTTTTTATATTATGTAAAGATATTACTTACTATATGCTTATATAGTTTTGTTTCTTCGGAGTAATTAATTATAAGAAGTTGTATTAGTTTCCGTCACCGAACTGACAAAGTGATATCTTAAGTAAGTGATATCGTAAGTGATAACTTATTAGCTATAATTTTCAAGATAACTTTTTATATCCAACAACATCTCTTAATCGATGATATTATAATTTATGTTCTATTTTTTTAGCTTCACGCTTTGTCCCGCACATTGCAGGGTAGGTAGAGGGAACTACAGGAACCATATAAACCTAGTAATAAGACACTTCGTTACTTATCTCCTGCTTTCTCTGTCCCCGCTTACCGTCTTTTTCGAGGCATTTCGTGTTGAGTCGCGGAACTCAATGCCGCGTTCGCCTAGTTTCCAGAGCGAAAAAAATGGAAATAGAAAAATCCATTTTCTCCGAGCGGGAATCTAACATATAACATATTTCATAATATTTTTATTTATTAGCGTGAATGTGTATATATACTAGCCTTTTCCTTCGGCTTTGCTCGCATTTGAGCCAATGATATATATATATATATATATATATATATATATATATATATATATATATATATATATATATATATATATATATATATATATATATATATATATATATATATATATATATATATATATATATATATATATATATATATATATATATATATATATATATATATATATATATATATATATATATATATATATATATATATATATATATATATATATATATATATATCGCAGTAACAACAGTGCAAGATTATACAATTTTAAATAATTAACACGAAATATGCTCAGTCAAAACGACTCAAAATAATTGTATACGATATAATTAAATTTTAATTACGTAACATTACGAAACTGTTGCTGGTTGGGATAAAGTACTCCGAAAGTTCAAGTCTACTTTGTACTGTGTTTAACTTTTGCAAATTTTACTTTTTGGCTTTTTGTAAATATACTCTTTATCGTTTCAAAAATTGCTTTAAGACAGTTTTCAATTTGAGTCTATGTATGTTTGTGCCTTAAACAATTAGAATATAAAGAATGAAGTTGTATTTCTTTATATATATTTATCGGAAACGTGAAGGTAAAATACCAAAAAATATTATATTTTACACAAGCAGAGGGAACCTAGTGACACTAAGTGGGAACCTTGGGAATTTAGTGGTACCTAGTGAACACTCAGTTTTTCACACACATTTGACACAAAAAATGTCTCAAACAAGTTTTTTTTATAAGGTATATGTCAAATTACGAATTAATTTACATATTTTATAATATCGCCAATAAAAATGGTTTCTGTAAGTTTCCCCTTAGAAGACGATTTTTTTAAATATTTATTTAAGATATATAAATCTTTTATAAATTAATTAATCTATGTCGTGAGGATTTTGAGAGACCGAAGAAGAGAGTGTGAATTAAACACAATATATTACACAGTTAACTTACTTCAAAACATAATGGACAGTGTTACCATTAAAATAATCAATAAACATCGTATTGAAAAAAAATGTCCTGTTATTAAAAATCAATGGAGATATTTATTATAATTAGTAAATAAAGCAAGGTATATACTAGCTTAGAAGGTCAGTAGAAAGCGATTCGGTTTTCTTATGTTTGTATGTAGAAGATACTACTATATAAATTTTTAATAATTTTCTGCAATTCCAATTTAAATGTGTTTCCTTTAACACCAATTAATATCAAGAGCATTTATATTATCTTCTCAATATAAATAACAATTTGTGTAAATTGCTTTAACAAAGCTAAAAGTAGTTAGTAAGGTACTTTTAAAAAAATGGAGCATTTCCATAAAAGTTTCTAATATATTCATCACATAATTTAAAATTTTGATGTTAAATCGCCTCATATTTTTCTTTTAAATTTGAATGTCTCCGTTCTGACTTAGGTTAGCACGAGTACGTGTCTGAATCTACTACTGCCATAGTCTATTGAATTATTGAACATGAAGTTTATTTTAAATAGACTTTATTCAAGTTTAGAAAGATGAAGTGACATCAAAATAATAAAATTATAATAAGTCAGTCAGTCACTATACAAAAGTACCCTATGTATGGTCGATTTCTGCTTCGGATCATGAACTCCTTTCTTTTTTTCACGAGAGTGTCATAACACTATGTGATCTCTGATTATCCCGCTATATGTGGGATAAAATTATAATAAATTAATAATAAATTATAAAAATTATAAAACTTAATCAAAAGATTTCCCTGTTATGGAACTAGATTTAAACTAAATTGAACCTTATAAACCTAGATTTAAACATCAGACGACTAGTTAGCAAATCGATATGTACCTATTTAATGGGCCGGTGACCTGGACTCGTTTGACTGAACTCAATTATCTATAAAAGGACATTCTAAACTGCACTAGTGAGGGAACCATCACAAAATTACCAGTTATGAAAATTTAATTTATCAAAATTATAAACATAAGCCGTCGTGGCGCATAGGCTTAAGCGTCTGCTTGTAAACGCGACGGTTTGAGGGTTCAATTCCCACTCGGGGAAGATGGATTTTTCTATTTCCATTTTCTTCGCTTTATAAACTAGGCAATAAGGGAATCAGAGATGGAGAAAGCAGGAACTAAGCAACGGAGTGTCTTAACACTAGGTCTGCCATGTGCAGGATAAAGCGTGAAGCGAAAAAGAACATGAAACTAAGATGTTAGTATGAAATACATATATATACATTTTTAACATCTTTGATGTTTCTACGTTTGCGTCAACCAACACAACACATGTCAAATTTTAACGGAAAATATAATATAATATTTTATTTTCCATCTTACTTGCCATGCGGAGAAAAGCAAGAAAAATCTTTTTATGTTCATATCTAGATACATGTCACATGTCTAGATACGTCCTATAATCCATATTTATCCATCTATTGAGTTTCAAGTGCAAGGCTTTCAGGTGTAACATTTGGTTCAAGTGCACTTTTTGTATTCTTAAAAATTCTAATAGCTCGCATTCATTATACTATTATACTACTAAGGTATGAAAGCAAAACTTTCATACCTAAAGTAAACGCGTTTATTTAATCACAAGTGTTGAGAGGTTATCTTATTTATAATATGATAATATGTTGATAGGATTCACGAGATGATTATGTATAGGTTTGGTATGTTTAGCGTCTTTTGTAGATTGTTACTAAATAACACTGGCTCTGTTGAGTTTTTAAAATTAAAAACCAGTATAAAATAATTAACATTACTTAAAATAATAAATAAATAAATAATATTATTGCACGTTTTTACGAAATATGTATTGAGACATTCCGTTGCTTATTTTCCAGTCATTTGTTTTTTTTCACCAGAACAAAAATATTAAATCATTCTCCGAGGAGGAAACTAACCATGAATGACTTACAATTGTTGCAGCTAAACTGCTAACTAATTTGGGTAACTTTAATACTATTTGAATATTCTATAATAAACACAAATATAAATATTAAAAAACGTTGATTATTTTTTAAAGCTTCACGCTTTATCCCGCACATAGTAGGGTAGGCAGAGGGAAGCGCAGGAACCGTGGAAACTTAGTGTTAAGACACTTCTTTCCCCACATTAAGCCTTCTTCCGAGACATTACGTATTGAGTGGCGGAACTCAACGCCGCGCGCTATTCCTCGTGTACTATTGCTGTTAAATATTTTGGTATAAATATTTTATAGAACGGTAAAATTTATTTTAATTTAAGTATATACTTATTAGATAAAGATAGATAAAGATATATTGATAAAGATATATATATATATATATTGGACTTGAATTTCCATATACATACCTATCGACGTAATAGTACAATAATGTAAGTAATTATTAACTAACGTATTTAGTTCATTATAAAATCGATATTAGAACTCAGTCATACACATATGTATGGTGTGTTGATTTCCTTTAGCGCAGTAGCATACCGTCTTATAAACAGGACGGTCGTTGGTTCGATTCCCGTTTGAAGCAAGCTATTTGCATTCCTCGCTCTGATAAGAAGAAGTGGGGCGTGGGGTAACGCCACTCAACACAAAATATTGTGAGAGTTCCATTACCATTCGGAGTGTCTGATCACTAAGCTCCCTTTGTTTATTTCTACGACAGTGTAGCGACAAAAAATACACATAATATGTTGGCACACACATGTATGTATGGTTATCAAAACATCAATAGTATAACTTGAAGCTAAGCAATTTGTATGAGTGAACGCTCTTATCTCAGAAACTGATTCAAAACGAATTCGAGGACCGTCGTGGCGCAGAGGCGTAAGCGTCTGCCTGTAAACGCGACGGTTACTGGGTTCGATCCCCAGTCGGAGAAGATGGATTTTTCTATTTCCATTTTCTTCGCTCTGGCAAACTAGGCAAAGCGCGGCGTTGAGTTCCGCCAATGCCTCAAAAACGGCGGAAAGCGGGGACGGAGAAAGCAGGGGCTAAGAAACGGAGTGTCTTAACACTAGGTTCCCACGGTCCCTGCAGTTCCCTCTGCCTACCCTGCCTTGTGCGGGATAAAGCGTGAAGCTAAAAAAAAAAAAAAAAAAAGAAAAAAAAGTCCAATTATTTTCAGTGTTGATTGTGAATTTTTTTCAACAAATAACTGTAAACATTTAATTACTAATCGCACTCTAAATAATAAACGGTGCAGATTAGGGTCGAGAGTATTATAAAGCTTTAATGGTCCGTCAAATTTAAAGCTCTTGAAGCTTTTAGAGTAATTCCTATAGGAGATACACATACATCAATTATCTAATTAAAAAACCTAAAAACCTTGAAACCTAGTGTTTACGACAATTTTGTGAGGCTATATATATATATATATATATATATATATATATATATATATATATATATATATATATATATATATATATATATATATATATATATATATATATATATATATATATATATATATATATATATATATATATATATATATATATATATATATATATATATATATATATATATCTTGCATATAGTAAAGGGACAGAGTGTTAAGACACTTTGTGCCCCACTTTCAGGCTATCGAGCTAATGCGTGTTGAGAGGCAGAACTTAACTTTATGCTTTTTACCAGAGGAAAGAAATCAAAGCTTCATTGATGGTCATCGTTATGATATTATCAAATTGTTATATATATATATATATATATATATATATATATATATATATATATATATATATATATATATATATATATATATATATATATATATATATATATATATATATATATATATATATATATATATATATATATATATATATATATATATATATATATATATATATATATATTGTTACTTAGTGTGTTTTTATAACACTAGGTTCCTATGGTTCATGCAGTTCTCTCTGCCTACTCTACCATGTGCGGAATAAAGTGTAATGTATGAGACAGAATGTCGACTGGTGGCACTCAACGCTGCAAAAAGTCATCCGCCGAATGGAAATCGAACCCAAAACAAACAAATCAATTCTATGATTAATTAAAAGTGTTTATAAAAAAAACAATATTATTGGTGATTATTTTTAATTTTTTTCTATTCACTTGACTAAGTCGCTATTAAGCTTGATAAAATTATCAATAAGTGGTTTTTATTCATACTTTACGATAATATAAACGGTGTTAAATTTAGACATTTACACTTATTCATAAAAAAAGTCTTATAGAACGTTTTAAGTATACTTTAGTTAACACGCTCTTTAGGCTTATAGAACGTTCGATAAATGTTTGTATTCATAAACGCTCTATAAGCCTTCTATAACTAAAGTGTCACTAATTTGATTTATACGTTCACAATGTTGCCACTATACTGAAGTCGGTCGACTTGTTGCCTAAAATACCAGTAAATCCACAGATGATAAGTGACAAACGCATTGACATAGTATGACCACAGATAATATTACGTACAAAAATATATTATTGGATCTGGCTTGACATTTACCGGCTTCATTTACGTCGTTGTTATCACAAAAACACGAATGTTTATTTTATTTTAGTAAGAAGTAAAACGACAAAGAATTGAAAATTGTTTAGACGTGGACAAGTATTACCTATGTTCTGTGCACCTTTCTTATGTAGAATTTATTATTAATAAACTTGTTAATAACTAAATATAGTTAATAAATATCGAACAAAATGTCAATTGTTATATTGTTTTGTTTACGAAACTGAAATTGACACTCTTGATGACAAATGACTCGACGACGTCATATCAATGATCATATTAGTATGAGCTATAATCAGCTGTTATATGAATCGGCCATCTTTGGACTTTAAAACACTCTTATAGTAGGGTTCTCGGTTCTATAACTTTATGATAGGTTTATAGAACTGATTGGCACTAAAATGCTGTTATGAATAACGTTTTTTGACAACTGTACTATATCGAGTCTTTAGGAGTGCTATAACTTTTTATGAATAAGGCCGTAAGTCTTCGAAATTTGTTTGCTCTGTCTAAGTGGTTGTTACGGGACGACATGTTGCTTCATTTGTGACAAATCCGTCTTAAATAAAACTCTTAAAAATACCTAACATAAACTTCAATAAATATTCGCTATTTAAAGGAGCTTCTTTAAGATTATTACAGCTTAACGCTTTTCATATAGTTGTTACAATTTTTTCTTCTTTTTTTGGCCTTGATAGATACTGTAGGTGAGGAAGGAATCTCATTTCCTCAAGTGTTATTCGAACCCGTTATCATCGTCATTATAACACATCAAAGAAATATTTTCCAAGTAAAACTTAGAACGTAAACAAGTATTGTTTCAGCGAGTCGGTGTGAAATTTTCTCGGAGGCTGTGTCACGATGACTCTCGACACACTTTATATATAGATACATATTTGGCATATGAAATGCTTTTTAGAGCCGAATTTGTATTTATGCTAAGGCGTATATCAAAATACCCTATTTAGAAAAATGTAGAAGATAGAAGAAGAATAAAGAACGAGAAAGAATCTCGAATCGAACACTGTAAATAGTTTATTTAAAATGCTAACATAGAAATTGCTTAAACACTTGCCAATTAAGACACTCTGTTGCTTAGTCCCTGCTTTCTTCACCCCTGCTGGAAAGAGTTCTAATTTCTCTGCTTGTCGCTAAAATTTTGACAGATCTTAAAACTAAAATGCATATCATTATTTCCAATTTCAATAGCATCGAGAGCATCGTAGTATGTATTTATAGGTTAATATAAACGAATGTACTATGAGGCACTTTCGTGATAACGGCGACATAAAATTGTATGATATTATAAATTGTGTCATATGCTTATATACATATATACATATACTACGATAGTAGGAGTGTAATAACTTTTTTTAATAATGTTTTTTTTTTGGCATATGACTGATTTAAATAACCTTTATTAATATAAGGCAAAGTTGAACTAAATGGTCGAATACTAAACAAACTGTCATATTAAATATTTGTATTACCTAATTTGAATGCTTACATAAAATATGAGTTTTGAAGTTTTTTAAAAACATATAAAGCAATTACATATAGTATAATTAAGAAAATATCATATAACATAATAAACATTCCTACGAAAATTCACTGAGGAGGAGAGGTTTCCGAAATGAATTTATAATGTAAGTAAGTACATGTGGAGGTAGCTTAATTGGCTAGAGTGCTTGTACATGGCCGGAGGCGCGACCTACACGTAAACTGTGTTTATATGATTCATATATTCCAAGGAGACTCAATTAGATACTCGCTAGGGATGGATAAGGAAAGTGTTGATTTATATATATATATATATATATATATATATATATATATATATATATATATATATATATATATATATATATATATATATATATATATATATATATATATATATATATATATATATATATATATATATATATATATATATATATATATATATATATATATATATATATATATATATATATATATATATATATATATATATATATATATATATATATTCTTGTTGGTATCACACGAATATTTATGACTGTTATGTCTTCAGATAGATCAGAGTCTATATTGTATGTATATAAATTAAAGTAAATAATAACTTTAATTTATATACAGATTAAATAGGAAATTTACAATTTAAAATCGCAGAATATTTTAAAATCGCAAACAGACCTGTACATGTGCCTCTGCAGATTACATCCCTTATCTTTACGATGTTTCACGAAAATGTACATAAATTATGAGAGAATGACCTTTTTAAAATCTGAAAAGGTAAAACTTAAATAGTTTTTTTAAATAATATATTTTTACAGTATAAAATATTAATATTATTTATATTTTTGACAGTAATTCTAATGTTGATATCACTTAAAAACCAATAATATAGCTCGTAGCAGGGTAGGTAGAGTGAACTGCAGGAACAATGGGAACCTAGTGTTAAAACACTCCGTTGCCTATTTTCCGGATATATTGAGGCATTGCGTAATCGCAGAACTCTAGCGGCCTTGCGAAGAAAATGGAAATTAAATAACCCATCTTTCCTTCATGGGAATCGAACTTACAACTTGCGTTTACAGCCAGACACTGCATCTCTGTCGTCGGCCTTCAAAAATATTAATGTTGTGTGTTAAATTCATTTTTTTTTATTTTTTTTTTGATTATATTAGACCGTTGTATTTAAGGTTGTATTTAAACCTCACCATTTTTTAAAGTCAACTAAAAATAACCCATTTATACCACTTTAACCATTTAAGGAAAACCACAACCAGAAGCTAGTAAATTTATATTACTGTTAAATAAGCTTAACACAAATGTACACAGAACACAAAGCAAGCACAAGGCAGGAGTGGGCAGATTATCTCAAAAAGTAGGACACTCGGTTAGTTCGTAAATTGTAAAGTGCTTGTAAATCACTTACAATGGCGTCGGTTTGAATTGAATGAACGATTTATATTAAATTCTATATAAGTATTTGTGGTGGTGGGATCTTAATCGTTGTCGTCTCTACCACTGCAATAGATACGAGATCGATTTCTGGATGAGAAATGAAAAGACTAGGAAGTTAGTTGCGAGCTACAGTTGTATATTTAAAAAATTGAATAAAAGATATGAAAGACAATTCTTATTTAAAGAAATAATAAAAATTTGACGCAGCGAAGTAAATTTTTATGTTTTTATAATTTTTTTCATATGTTTTATTTTGTATTTTTCTATACTCACCGTGGATTAACTTTAAAAGTCATAAAAAGATTTTTTTTTAAATTTCGGCAATTATCAGCATCGATGAAATTTAAGAATATTGTCATAAATAATACAAATAGTCGATATGTGTTTTTTTACTATTAAATATTGAAAATGCAAAAAAACCTGATTATGTTTTTCTCTTGAACCTACTCTTGTAGTTACGTTCAAAGCTACATATATCTAAACGTAAAGCTTCTCAAAGCCTTCACGGCGTTAAATTCCGCTTTCCATGCCATGCTTATAAAAATCTAGGCGGAAAACGGGGAACATAGGCGTAGTGCTTAAGAGGGAAGAGGTAGTTCGTGCCCACCCCAAATTTGTCTGACGCCCAGCCTAGAGTGAAAAAAGAGGACGACATTTAATTTAACAATACAAAATATATAGTAGTTGAACACTACTGTTCTTTTTTACGCCAAAAAGTAAGAAAAATATGAAAAGTTTGAAAATATGTATATAAAAGTGTTAAAGCTTTTAGGGGGAGGAAGCATTAGCAAGATATTATCGACTTGCAAGACGTAGATTAGGAGGTAGTGTGGCACGATAACTTATGACGTCATTTGTTACTAGTCATCTCTACGAATAGTTGTAAATTTTAACTAAAATTTTTTGAATTATAAAATCTATTTTACGCCTTATTTGTACAGTATTTGTGTCATTATGAAAAAAAAAAACTATTTTTCTGCAATGATTACTTGTGTCCAAGATATAGATTAATTGGCGATATTAATTAATTGGCTTATAGGAATATGGCAACATTTAATTCGAAAATTTAAATGAATTTAATAAATTAATAAAATTGAAATTTAAAATTATTATTATAATAAAAAATATATTAAAACAGTTTTCTTACAATTGATTTACAATTTGGTTATAGGAAAGCAACATTATTGGATTTTAAATTACAACTTAAATATTTAACATAATTATAGTCTCAAAAAGATAATACCATATAGATGCCAAAATATCGTTAAATAATGAACCATAATTACAAAGTTGGAATTTACAGCTGTTCATTCTCATTTCAACTGAAAATATCCCAAGGCTGTCTCAGGGCCCGTAAATGTAGACATACCTCATAGTGGATCACCTTGAACGTTACGTAGGAAATGGCATCAGATCAAGTATTTAATCGATTTGCAGAAGTTTGGTGCTAAATATTTTATAATTTATTACCTCTGTTGTGATATGCTACTATATTTTTTTATATAGCATTCTTTTATTTTACGCATTGATATATGTTATCTATAACATAAATAAAAACATATACAAGTATATATTAAACAATAATTATATTTTATTAACATAGCACAATAAAAAATGAAGATAGAACTTGTTAGAAAAAAGAAGCTGCCAATTCGTCTATGTACCAAATATTTATTTTATTTATATGTTTAATATTTTGATATGGCAATACGTAGTAGTTGTTTAGTAGTTTAGTAAAAGAAAGTATTACTTTGCTAATATGAATACTTTATAGTTATTTTTCTACTATTTAACATAGCAGGGTAGGCAGAGGAAATTGTTGGCAGAAGACAAACGACAATTAAGTATCTATATATAAAACAAAATGTACAGACAAAGCTAAATTATGCCACTTCCACACACCACACGTCAGTATGTGAACCCTCTCATCAGACGCTTTCAACTTTCATTTCCTTTATGGTCGTGACACATTCGTGACTTGAAAATGAAAAGGGAAAATATATATGTATGTCATCTAAAAAGGGTTAAAAGTTCAAAAACTTAGTATGTAGATTAAAAATATATAATATTTATTTTTTTAAATTAATTTTTATATGAGGACCTTCGTGGCGAAGAGGCGTAGCGTCTGCCTGTAAACTCAACGGTGGGTTCGATACCCACTCGGGGAAGATGGATTTTTCTATTTCCATTTTCTTCGCTCTGGAAAGTAGGTAAAGTGCGGCGTTGAATTCCGCCACTCAACACGCAATGCCTCGAAAAACGGCGGAAAGCAGGGACGGAGAAAGCAGGAACTAAAGCAACGGAGTGTTTTAACACTAGGTTCGTATGGTTCCTGCAGTTCCCTCTGCTTACGTTGCCATGTGCGGGATAAAGCGTGAAGTAAAAAAAAATTATATTAAAAAAATATATATTAGTAACAGAAATATATAATTAATTTCTATACAAACGGTTTCTTTTCTTTATTTTTTAAATGAAGCACATTACACACATATATTGTATATGGTTTTTGATTAATGGTCCTATATTGGCTATAAATCAACAATCGACCTCGACTTTTTAAGCATACAATAGAAAATTGTATTGTTTCAGTACACAAAAGTAGAAAAACTTTTACAGCGAAGCAGCTACATTGACGAACTACGTACGAGTTAAGTGCTAAGAAATTGCTGTAAAATATATTAAATTATTTAATTTAAAATTATAGCTTATATGTATCTTATTGAGCGTAAAGCTCTGTCTGTCCGCTTTTCACCCAATTCTCGAGATATAGTGTGTTAAGTGACTTGACAATGGGCTTTGTTTTATTGCCTGAGCAAGGAAATAATAATAATAATAATAATAATAATAATAACACCCTTAGCCGACCACGCCGATGTTGCGCCCGAGGCACTACGCCGCTTTGTGGGGGCCCATCTAGTGGGAGGCGAGTCACCGTCCGTCGACCTTTCAATTTGAGACTATTGAAATGGCGGACGTCCGTTAGTCTCATGCAATAGCCCAATACTCAGTCCATCCAAACTCCATTCTATAGCAACAATTTAGTTTTTCATATCCTCCATAGTTCCTACGCATTATCCGGTGACTATCTCTAAGCAATTACCTATGGTTACTCAGCGATGGATCCCGGGTGATGCGTCACAGTAAAATCTTTTATTTTCTCTAAGGGGCCTCTACGTGTTGGACCTGTGTCCCCACGCAAGCCTTCCAAAGGACCGGGTTCGTTTGAACCCGAGAATTACTAAGAGAAACATAATAATAATAGTAAATAGCAATAACAAGGAAAATATCAGAGAAGAGCACAAATCTTATTAATAAAAGAAATAGTTCTATTTTACCAAGTTGGAGTCAAATTCACAACCGTTGCGTTTACAGTCAGACGATCGTACTAGGATGGGATGGGTTTGGAAAGTGTAATTTATAGTAAAGGTACTCTTCATATTAAATGAAAAAATAATTCTTGACATTATCACGTTTACTAAACATGCAATTCCTTTCTCTGCGATATATAATATAAAGCCAAAAATTGGAAATACAACGTGAAAATAAAAAAAAGTATCAAATAAATATTATTTTTTTTATTTTCACGCCTTATCACGCTCGTAGCAGAGTACGCAGAGATAACAGTAGGAACCGTGGGAACCTACTGTTAAGATAACTCAGTTAGCCGCTTTCCGCTTTTCCGAGGCACAGTGTGTTCAGCGGTGGAACTCAACGCCACGGTTGCCGAGTTACCAGAGCGAAGCGAAAGCGTAATGAAAATATCCAACTTCCGCGAGTGGGAATCGAACGCAGAAACCGTCGCGTTTACAGGCAGACGCTGCGCCTCTGCGCTACGACAATCCTTATATATTACATACAAAATTTACTGAACCTTAAAAGAAAATTAAAATATTTCTTATCGCGTATATTATAACTTCACTTTATAATTTATACAAATTCTCGTCAAAATGTAGTATTAACTTGTTAACCAATACAATCTTATTACGAGTGCAGGTTGAGTGGGAAGCCACAGTGCAATGGTAATGAAAGGTTCAATGACGGTACGATTTTAACCGTTTAAACGTATTATAAATTCCAGAAATAATATTTAAAGGTTATATTATTTATTATTCTATATTATATATGAAAATTGAACGCATTTTATATGTACAGACACCGATGTTACATTCTTGTATATACGTATATATCTCGGTTAGCTTTCATAAACACAATATCCTAGATACTGGAGGAAGGACACGTAAAATGTATGAGGACCCCTCGGAGAGCTTTTATGAATGACAGTGGACATGGTGACGACCCTGCTCATATAAAGCGGATAAAGCGTGAAGCTATATATGTATACATGTAATTTTTTTATTTTCAAAGAAAAATTGGATAGTTTTGTGAGGATCTGGATATTGGTATGTGGCAGAATTCAACGCCACGCTTTGTGAAAGATCATCTAGGTTTAAAAAAGGGTTAATTGGGTTAGGTTAGCGTGTTAGCTGTTAGGTTAGCTTAGGTATGCATTAAATTTTATTAGAGTTCTCTTTATAGATTTTTACTAAGTAAATGTAATCTTATAAGCTATTCATAAAGAAAACATATAAAAAACTCAGCTGACTTTGAACCTTGGACCTCGGGTTCAAACCATATTATAAGCTTTTCTTTTAGAATAGATAAATACTATTCTAAACTTCAAAATAATAAAAATAACTTCATAATTTTAATTAAAATGATATAAATTCTTTATTATGTGACTGACTGACAGAGCTATTGATCGTAGAAAGCTAAAATTTGGCATCTAGTTAGGTGCCTTGGGTATCGTAATAGAGGACTAACAGATGATACCCCATAACTCTCAAGAGAATGGAGTTTCCTAATAAGTGTAAACCTCTTTTTTTTTCGTAGCAGCAGCGAGATCTAACTTATATTAAACATTTATCCACGTTTAATTTGAACTACAGTTATCTTTAATACATTAGTAAAGTGTTGGCAAAATTTTAAAGTATTTCAATAAAGTTTTAGCATCTAAGTAGTTACATACTAAAAAGTTAATGCTAATTTGGTCTACTTCGATTATGGAATATAATTTCGGTCACCTTTTAGCATAACTGTGGCGGCTGTTGTCGTTATACAGACTTAATATTACCAAGCGATTTACTCTTAATATGTATTTAAATTTTAGACGAAGCTTAAGATCCATTTGAGAGATACATAACATAAATGTCAATTAGAGCTTAATTAACTTTATACACGTGGTGCGTCGTGGTGCAAAGGCGTAAGCGTCTGCCTGTGGGTTCGGATCCCACTCGGGGAAGATGGATTTTTCTATTTCCACTTTCTTCGCTCTGGAAACTAGGCAAAGCGCAGCGTTGAGTTCCACCACTCAACACGCAATGCTTCGAAAGCGGGGAAAAAACGGTTCCTGCAGTTCCCTCTGCCTACCCTGCAATATTTGGAGCTAATATATATATATATATATATATATATATATATATATATATATATATATATATATATATATATATATATATATATATATATATATATATATATATATATATATATATATATATATATATATATATATATATATTATATATATATATATATATATATATATATATATATATATATATATATATATATATATATATATATATATATTATATATATATATATATATATATATATATATATATAACTCAAAAGGCCAGGCTTAAATCGAGTAATTACCACGGTCTCACAGAATATCATCGTGAAACAGCAGCATATTAATGCTGTTGTGTTTCGTCAGGTGAGTGAAGTTCTCAGGTTGTGGTTGTCTACGCACGAGGGTGTCTACTTAACATCAGGTGGCCTTTCTGCTTGTTTGCCATCTAATAATATAAAAAAATATGGAAAGATGCAACGAATGTTATAGACGTTTCTTAATTAAAATACATGAAGTTAAGTAGAAAAAGGCCTACTTAAGGAGCAATGAAACGTTAAAAGGATTCATTATGCTGCCATCACGAAGCCTCTCAAGTTTAATATTAGAAAATGACTTGTATAATGGTTTTTCATTTAAAATTGTTACGTCATTATGTCTCAACGTTTAGAATTAAGAGATCCAACCTGTTGTGGATTATAAAATCTTCAGGATGGATCTCTTATATATATATATATATATATATATATATATATATATATATATATATATATATATATATATATATATATATATATATATATATATATATATATATATATATATATATATATATATATATATATATATATATATATATATATATATATATATATATATATATATATATATATATATATATATATATATATATATATATATATATATATATATATATATATATATATATATATATATATATATATATATATATATATATATATATATATATATATATATATATATATATATATATATATATATATATATATATATATATATATATATATATATATATATATATATATATATATATATATATATATATATATATATATATATACTTAGTCTTGCCATAAATATTGTTATAAAGAAAAGCACGATTTTTTTTTATACGTAACATTTATTCCTTTCATAGTGAGTTAGTTTAATACATCAACTATTAAAAATATACAATGTTTATTCGAAGTGGTCCCCATTGGCTGCAATACAGTCTTTTAAACGTTGAGGCCAGTTATCAATAGCAGCACGAACTCTTTCTAGAGGAAAATTCTTCACTGCCAACCGAATGGATCGTTTTAGGGACTCCAAATTATCATGGCGTTTAGAGGAAGCCTTACTCTCTAAAACTGACCATAAATCATAATCCAATGGATTTAGGTCAGGACTTGACGACGGCCAGTTTTCAGTGCTGATAAAGTCCGGAACGTTAGTTTTCAACCAAGATTGGGTGGATCGAGCTCTATGACCCGGTGCCGAGTCTTGTTGAAAGCACCATTCTTTGTTATTGAACATGGTGTTAGTTAAAGACTTAACTACCGTCTCAAGAATGGTATTTTGATAAACTTGTGCCGACGTTTTAATACCTTTTTCACAAAAATATGGCTCAGTCACCCCTTCATAGCTAACACCCCACCAAACCATCACTGAAGTGGGATAATGCCCACGTTGTACTCTGTTTACTAATTGCGAAGCTTCTTTAGAGCTTCCAGCATAAATACGGTCATTTTGTTTATTAAATACTGCTCAATTGTAAAAATTTTCTCATCCGTAAACAAAATTTTTTTGTGACCTCCCTTTGCGTACCGCTTAAGTAGTTGTTTGGATTTTACCACCCTATCTTCTTTAAATTATCAGTTAAGAAGTGACCAGTACGTCTCTTATAGGCTGCAAGTCCTAAGTCATCTTTTAATATACGCGACATGGTTCTAGGAGCTATCTTCATCTCCCGAGATAAAATCTTTTGCTTACGGACAGGATTTCTTCGAATTCTTTCCCTAACTGCTTTAATCACCTTTTTCACACGAACGGTACGTGGACGGCCAGATCTTTTTCTGTCACAAACAGAGGAGGTATCATTGTACCTATTAATAGCCCGGTAAACAAACATTTGACTAATACCAAGCGGGTGGAGGGTTTTAAAAATTGCACTTTTCTCCATACCTACTTTATGTAAGGCAATCACAGCGATTCGGTTCTCTTTATCACCCCACTCCATTTTAATATAACAAAATATTTAACAATATAATGGCGCGAAAATAAGAAAACACATCAAGCAATCATATAAAAATGACAGATTCCAAATTCAAACGTAATATTTTCTTTTTTTGAATAGTAACAGTATTTATGGCCAGACTAAGTATATATATTAAAAGATTTAGTTGAGAGAGTGAAAGAGT